>JACEIK010009516.1:0-40143 GCA_018107945.1 Datura stramonium
TCACGCGTCCTTATATTAGTGGAGTAAAACACTAGAGGCAAGCCTATGGTTCATGACATGATGCATGTGAATTCTTTGGGAGAGAGAGCGAAATCGTATTATTACCACTACATGTAGTGTTTTGGAAATCGTACGACGGCAAATGGGGTAATTCTCTTGTGTTGTGAGGGCACATGCTTGACGAGAGATAAAATTTCGTGTCGGATGTCTTGATCAGTTGATTTTCACGAGTTTTCCAAGATCGAGAATCGATTCTTGAGTTTAGAAGGTCTTAATGTGGTGTAGTTCATTGTATTGATGAGACCATGCATGTTTTCTTGATGATTTTCTATCTTAAATAATCTGTATAGTCGTGGATTGAATGGTCGAGCCAAATTAGCTATGCGTGGGTGTCAATTGCATGAGATGTGAGTGTATTGTTCGAGGACGAACAAGGTTTTAAGTGTGGGGTAAGTGATCTTGGGCGAAATTGCATGCCCAAGTGATACTCAAATGCTTCATTTCTACTTGTTTATCTATTGTCATGTGTACATTCTCATGTGAATCTTAGTTAAATATGAATTTTATACTATACTTAAACATGATTAATGTTGTTTTTGCAAGTAAAGGAAATTTTTGGAAGCTAATATATATGTTGGTAAAGTCGGGAGCTGGACTTGGGGAAGCAAGGAGTGGAAGTTGACAAGGGAAAGTGGCAAAAATAAAGGGCTCACGATGAAAGCATGTCCTTCACCTCCGCGGAGGTTTCAATTGCCTCGGATGAATTAGTATGTCAAATTCCGGTGGAGGTTCGCGTTACCTCAGTGGCCGCCCAGGAGAGCAGTGCTGCGATGCACTCGGTGTCACGTTGAGTGTGATTGCAGAACCTCAAGTTCCAATGAAGGTGCGCGATAGGGCCGTGGCACGGAGGCAAGGCTCCTGATACAAGTCGTGCCACGTTGAGGTGCAATTACCTGTGGTGATTTCCAATGAGGGTCCGTGATACCGTGGCATGGAGGAGTGCTCAAGCGATACACTTTCCGTGCCCGTTGCTTTGACATTCGGAAAATTCTCAATAAGTATAAATAGCACACTTAGGTTTCATTTTAAACATTGAGCTTGGTTGAGCAAGAAACGTGGGTTACGAGACACTTGAGAGGACGAAAATTCTAAGGTTCTTCTATTTCCTCTTTCTGTTCAATTGCTTGTATGAATTCTACTTATTTGAAGATTTTTAATCCACAAATGAGTGGCTAATTCACTTGTGAGTTAAGGATAATTGTAGAGGAATGTAATTGTTGATGTGCCAGTTTACATCTTTTCTTCAATGGTTGTTTTATCAATTCTTGTTTTTCTTGCATTAATGTTTGGCCAATGTTAATGTATATCTAGAAACAATTTTGATTTTGAAGAGAATTAGACAGATGTGAATTGTTAGGATATGATCTTTTTTCTTAGCTGTAAAAATTGAGAAAAGATTTACATTCGGAATAGAAATATATTTGAAGAGTCTTATTAGTCAAGTACGGAATCGGTTATGTATGGCTAGAGCATGAAATTCTTATATATCAAATGTAGAATAAGGTCTCATGATTCTTAAATTGGATAGGAGTCGAAAGATCCAATCCATAGGCAATTAATTCCAAACTAGCAACCAAAGAGAAGATTATTTGAGTGAATTAATAAATTACATCCACCATGTTTGCCTTAACTGGCTTGTTCATTTCTATTGTTCGGGCATATAATCTTGACTTAGATTCTGTTGTTAGTAAATTTTAACTTATAAAACATTATTTATTTGGTTATCTGCATTCATAGAGATACTTCGTTCTGACGCTTAGGAAATAAGCAGTTAGGTCCTGCAGGATCGATACTTGGCTTGAAATAAGCCATTTTACTACTTGTACGATCACGTGCACTTAACGTGTAGTTTTCGATTAAGGCTGTTCAGTTTTGGGTGTTCCCTTACTAGCTTTCCAAAATGCTTAATCTACATTCGAGGAAAAACGTTCCGAGGAAGATAATGTAACACCCCAAAGACTCTAACATCAGGACAAGAATTTGAAATGGAGAAGCGAGGGAAAACTTGCTTTAGGTTATGAGAGCGAGTCATCAGCGTGACTCGTCAAGTGACATGATGGGTCATTGTTTGATCTATTACATGGGAAGCATAGGTGAAAAGATGAGTTTTAGAGAATCTCGACAACTCGTTAGATGACCCGTTAAGTGACATGACGAATCATTAGTAGCGCATCAAGAATTAAAATTGAAAAAAATTGGCCAATGAAACAAATCAAAGACGACCCGTCAAGTGTCCTAAAGGGTTCGGGCCACTCATTAGGGCTGCCGGAGTTTTTCAGTCGGGTTTTTAAGGGTGTTTTCTTTAATTTCTAGAGTTCTAGTTCTTAAACAAGTCATTTTAAGATTATTGAGGTGTTTAAGGATTTAGATAGCTAAACTCTCCATTCTGCTCCTAACACCTCTAATTGAAGATCATCTTTCCCTCAAAAGGAGCTGGGGTTTGTATCTGCTTCATCTCAATTTCCTTTGGATCTCCAATCAAGTTGAGCATTCTTCAAGCTTAGATATGTAGGGATATGAATGGAAATCATTCACCCTCATGCCTTCTCAAGAATAATTCCATGATCTCTACTTCCTAAAGTTCTAAATTGTGAAATTCTATGGTTTGACCGATTCAATACATTATCATGATCTCTTTAGCAGGTTTGCATTCTATCATGTTCTATACGATGATTTATCGTTATTAGGATAAAGGTTTAACACTTAATTCCTCATGGTGAATAATTTCAAGCTTATGATGATTTATCCCACTATCAACATGTATGATTTTGAATTTCAAAGTTTAACCAGGCCCATGATTTCGATGTGATGAATTATCAAAGTATGCATGAATGTTTACTAATTCTTAAACTTATGAATCTTTATATATATTCTTATTAGGATAATCTGAGAGCGCTCCCCGCCCAAGGGCACACAGTGATATCACACCTCCATCGATCTTTGCCACAGCAAGGCAGGGCAGCTCTGCCCACTTGAGCGAGATAGTTGGACATCACGTAAGCTCTATCTTGATGGTGTCAATTATGACGAAGTCTCCCATTGTTCCTCATTTTTTATGTTACTCATGTTCATGTCTTATGATATTATGTTTTATAGCATATTTGATCCATTGATCGGTTATGAGTTTTCACTTATGATTACAAGTATGAGTATACTACATAATTTCTATTTCTAATCATTGGGTCATTATGATGGGCTTATGAAGAATATTTCATGATTATATTTATTTTAGGAATATGGCTTTTAGTATGTTGTCCTTACACTCATGTTCTATCTTGTTTTATATTCATGATTTCAAACTATAGTTTTACTAGCATGTTTTACTTTCTCTACATACTCAGTAAATTTAAAGTACTAACCATATACTCAATGATATATAATCTCATGATATAGGTTCGAGCGATCAATCTCATCCTCGTTGTTAGCCCACTCCCATATCATACCAGCTGCTGTTCTTGTCTAGGGTGAGTCCTCATCTTTTAGGACATTTATTAGTTTAGGCTTTATGTTTTGACTTTTAGTTTCGAATAAAGCGAGCTAGTTGGGCTATTGTCCCATCAACTCATCTTATATTTAGAGGCTTTTAGGCAGGTTATGTATTGCAGATGATTAGTGATCGTGGGTAAAATAGCATGCCCAAGTGATACTTTATAACTTAGTTTTGCCTTGTTTATTTATTAATTTATATACATTCTCATGTGATTTTATGTAAATTTGAATATATACACTAACCAACATGATTAGTTCTTATTTTTGTGGGTTTACAGTGGAATTGAACTATTCAATGAGTTGGTGAAGTGGAGGCATGGAATCGGAATTAGAGCGCGAGCGTCGACAGGAGGGTGCGTGAAACAGCCCCACTGGCAGCGTTGGCAACGTGCCACGGGAGGCAGGCTTCGCGACCATGGCGTGCCACGCCTGCCCAGCGCTGCAGCGTGTCACGTACCAGCAGCAGACTGACTTCTGCTTAGCCATTGTTTTGGTTTCCAAAATGCCTCACGCGATGCCTCCATGTCACGGAGGCATGTTGGTATGACTACACTCCGAAACACAGACTCTTTCATGCCGGGAATAATTTTAGACACCTCACATTTACTATAAATAGGTTCCTTAACTCCAAAAAGTGGAGACACGATCTTGTTTTACGAAAACCCGAGAGATCATGATTGTATGCAGAAGAACCACTTAGGAGTGAAGGGAGTAGGAGAACTCACATAGGATTTGTCAAATTCCTCTTCTCTTCCACCAATTCTTGTTAGTAAGTTACTTTAACAACGTTTCGTTGTAATTATACGAACATGAACAACACAGAACCACTTCCTCTAGTTGAAACTGAATGTTATCATTTTGGTGTTTTGGGTCAAGTTATTGATTGTTGTTTATGTCTTGCATTCTGGATTGTTGGTTGTTTTTATGATTGATCACCATGGCTGTACATGTTAGCTTAGGCATATGCTTGAGAAAGCATTTATCTAGGGTAGAATATGAAATGTAAAGGCATGGATGTTCTCACGATATAATTTGTGTTAAGGATGAGATATACCTAATGCCTTGCTTGGTTGACAAAAAACGGGATTTATTTAGGGACCGACTTAGAATTATCCATCACCCTGAAGAAGTAGTTGTGAGTCTCAAGTTGAGTTAAATGATTAGGTGCACGAGAGTCCTACTCATTTCCCGTAAACCACAACGTAATTAATTGCCCACAATTTAGAATTAGCATCCCCTCGCTCACAGCCAGTACGTGACTAGTTATCGTGTTTTAGAAGCTCGAAAGGCCATGAACATGCAATTCTAATTATGTGAGACAGCAATTGATAGTTTCATACTTAAACCATTGCAAATCGTAGTATAGCATGATTATGGTTTTAACCATGTTGCTCTAGGGGAATTCAAAGTATTTTGTTATTAAATAGACTTAATTAAACCTTTTAAAGCTTCTATAATAAACACTTGCGGTATTTAATATCACACTGAGCTTGATAGTTAGCTGATTGGTCAGTCTGTGGGTTCGACATTCGATTCTTAAAAAGAGCCACTATTACTTGCACGACCCAGGCACTTGCGGGCACATCAAATTTTTGCGCGCCGTTGCCGGGGACTCGCGAAGTTTAGTGAGCACTCTGTTTTATGTGATTTTAAAATTTAAAAAACGTAAAAATTCATAATAACATAATAATTAATATAATTAATATTTTATTTATTTTAGTTTTAATCTGTACCCTTCTTAACATGACATCATAGAATATAAATGGGTTAAATGGTGGATACTCTTACTTTGATGAGTCTTGTGCAGGTGCGGAGGACCCCACTTGTGGCAACAACGTAACACGTGCAATATATGTGGTGGTCAAGATGGCCATTGGGATGGCTGTCCGAATGCTACTCCCCTTCCCCGAGCCCTACCTGTAATCCTTCTGTTGTTTTTGCTGAATATAGGCATGATAAAAATGAGGACTTGGGACGCCAAGCTCGAATAGAAGACATGCTAAGCGAAGCAATGAAGGAGAGCGATGGCATGTGAATTCAGCTAGAAGAGAATGGAGAGGCTTTTGAAAAGGATGAACGTCAAAGTCACGGAGATGATGGCTGAGGCTAGGCTTGGCTGGTAAATTGCGGGTAACGGTTTTTGGCGGTACTCAAGAGGAACTACAAAGAAGAAGACAAGGGTGAATTTTTGATGAAGCCCAACAATTCGTCTTGAGTGTCCCGTGATGGGCTCACACTTTTGGAAAATCCATTCATGGAAGAAGAGACAGAGTTCCAACCATTTGACATTCATGTGGAATTAGATGTTGATGTAGAGAAGGTGTACATAAGTAAGGAAGTCAAACATAATGCCGTTTTAGAGTTGAGGTCTATTATGCCACCCACTCGAAGCATTTTTCGACGTGAGCTTGGTTGGGCAGCATAGAAATAGAGTCTTCCAAGCTTGTGGAGAAAGATCTTGAGGAGGAACAAGCCCCATATATTCTGAAATTTGCTGCAGTTCGAGAGACAAAATGACAGCTTGCCAGGGCCAATAAGTTCAAAGCAACATCTACTGCTTGGTCATACAATTTTCTACCACCCTGGAGCATAAGAGGAAATTAGAAGAAATTAGGGGTGAAGATTTCATATCTCAAGGTGGAAAAAGTGGTGAAACTTGATGCGTCGTGTCGCGACGTAAAATTAGCGCTACTTGGGAGGCAACCCAAGGGTACCATGGGTACCATTTTAATTTCTTGCATTTGTATTTATTTTATTTATTTTTTATCTTGTATTGTTTTGGTGGAAAGTTAAGCACAGGGTGGGAAGTCGAGTACCCTTAGAAGAGGAAGCTAACAAGCATGGAAGAGAAGAGTGTGGGGTCGGAGCACACACCCCACTTGTGCAACGTTGAAGAAAGCATGCTATTAGCTAGGCTAATGGCCTCGGGAGTATTTCTCACCCTCTTAAAGTGTTAATTTGATGCTATGAGGATCTAGCATGATTTTTCAGGTGTGTGGGTGAAATTTCAAAAAAATTTGTGCTTAACAATTTTTGGTGAATGTAATGCTTGTGAGAAATATTTGAAAAATTTTTGTGAGTCAAGCATGACTTCATCACCCATTGCTTTTCTTTTCGGTTCTTTTCAGAGCGGGGTTTGAAACCGAAGAATAAAAAAAATTATCTGTGTATAATGTTTTTAGTCATAGTTGCAGAACTGTTTACAAACGATGGATGGATGACGATGGTGGGAAAAGTAGTCAATAGGTTTTGGTTTTTGAACCCGTGGCTAATTGATGGCTTGATGTTCTTGTTATGTCTCTATACATGATTGTAGATGCAGTATGTTTAGTGTTGAAGCTTGCAAGTGTATAAATTTTTGTAGAACACTTATGATCTTGAATTTGACTCAATATGATTGAAGCTTAATGTTTGAATTCTTGTGATTAGCAACTGGGTTAAGAGTCTGCTTGAATGTGTCTTGGAGCATGTGCCATGAGTGTAGGTTTTTGAGCATTGTGTTATTGTGGAGTGTCTAGAACTTTCTGATTGTGTTTACATAAACAGAAATAGAAGGATGTGAATTGTAGGAAATGATTTAGGCAGTTCTTTGAATGAACTAATTTCCCTCTCTGTTTTACCTACCTTGAATAATCAATCCTGAATTAGCCCCATTTAGACCTTGGTCTATTCTTTGATAGTTGTAACATAAGTTTAATCCTTTTCTTTCATTGGCCTTGGGTGATCCAGGCTTTCCTAAAGCGGTTAAGGAAAATCCGAAAGAGTGAAGGAGTGATAAGAATGAAAAGAAGGAAAAGTAGCAGTTGTAAAAGTTGAAGGTCGAGGTGCACTTGTTTGAAAATGGTTGGTAGTAGGGAGTAAGAAAATAAATTGATGAAAAGTTGCTTATAGAAATCCTTACCAATAAGCCAAAGTGCCTAAAGAAATGGGGAAACAAAAGAGGAAAAAGAAAGCTTAAAGGAGAAAAAGGTGAAGTAAGGGAAGGGAAGTTCGTAATGAGGCGTGATGTTAAAAGCTCTTAGGGAAGATAGTCACTATTACTGGCCACAATTTAACCATCTACCCGTCCCTTAGTTACATTACAACCAAAAAGTCCTACTTGATCTTACATTCATATATCCTTAAATTGGTGGAATAAAACATAAGGGCAAGCTTATGGGTCATTACATGATGCATGTAGAATTCTTTGTGAAAGTGAGCGTAATTCTATTCATGTACCCACATCTTGATTTAAAAAAAAATTGTGGCAAAATGGAGTGCTTCTCTCTTTCCATGGGCACATGTTGAATGAGATATAATTCATGTGGGATCTTAGTTGATTTGCATGATTTTGCTGAATTGAGATCGATTCTTGAGGTTAGGAAGTCTTAACATAGTTGTATTTCAATTCAATGATCAAATCGTGCATGCTCTATTTTTAGCTTGTTATCTTAAATAATCATTATAGTCGTAGCTTGAATTATCTTGCTAAATTAGTTATGTGTGATTATCCATATTCATGAGATGTAAAAGGGTTGTTCGAGGGGCGAACAAGGATTTAGTGTGAGGTAGGTGATCGTGGCCAAATAGCATGCCCAAGTGATACTTTATAACTTAGTGTTTGCCTTGTTTATCTATTAATTTATATACATTCACATGTGATTTTATGTAAATGTGAATATATACACTAACCAACATGATTAGTTCTTGTTTTTGTGGGTTTACAATGAATTCGAGGAACTATTCAATGAGTTGGCAAAGTGGAGGCATGGAATCGGAATTAGAACGCGAACGTCGGCAGAAGGGTGCGCGAGCAGCCCACCTGCGCGTTGGCAGACGTGCCACGGCAGGCGAGGCTGCGCGACCATGGCGGTGCCACGGCCCTGCCCAGCTGCACAACGCGTGTCATGCTATAACGCGGACAGCTTCAGCTTGGCGACTGTTTTGGTTTCAGAATGCCTCGCAATGCCTCCCATGTCACGGAGGCATGTTGTGTGATACACTCCGTGACACGGGTATTTTCATGCCGGGAATAATTTTAGGGCCTCATTTGATGAGCCCGCAAGTGTCGGGTTGTACAAGTAATATAGTGGCCCTTTTTAAGAACAGATATCGGAACCCACGAGGGAGCTGGGGCCTACGAGGTAAAACCTTTTCGTGTTAATTTACTATAACTCTAATAATGAAGACAACGGTGTAAAGAGAAAATGTTTTATATTTTGGAAACTACTTTTATACTAAGAGTAGAATATTTAGCACAAGTGAGTCGAACTATGAATCTTGAGCATCTTGAGGCTAAAACGAACATGTAGAAATTAATCATCGATCTCTCGTAGTTTATCTTTTCTTCGGTTGCTAGTGGAACTTATTTATGATTAAAACTCTCGTATTTAACCCAACCCAGAATCATGAACCTTCCACCTACATTGCAGCGATGAAGAAGAAATTTATGTTCTAAGCCATACAAAACCGATTCCACACTTGACTAATACGACTTTCAGGTATATTTCTATCCTGAAGGTAAATCAATTCTCAATTTTCCCAAACTCAGAAAAGATCATATCCTATTAATTCACAACACTTGATTTCTTGCCTCTTTCTCGGGTGAAGCCGGACTTTTTGGATTTACATTGCTGTGTGAATAATGCAGGAAGAACAAGAATTAAATAGAACAACCATAGAAAAAGATGAACAACCAGACAATCAACAATTACATTTCAATACAACAATTCATAACCTCAGCAAGAAGGGATTTGTACTCATTTGTCGATTAGACATGTTTAAATGAATGTAAATCATGCAAACAATTGAAAAGAAAGAAGAAAGGGTTAAACCTAAAAATTTTAAGTCTCTGGCTACTTGTAACCCACGTTCTTGCTCCACCAAGTCAGAATAATTAAAAATGAACCTAAGTGTTCTATTTATACTAGGGATAATTTTCCCCGGAATAACAAGCAACGTGTCACCGGAGTGCAACTCAGCGAACGCACCTGTGGCACACGGTGCAACAACGGAGAGCTTTCTCACGAGTTGTCCTTGAGTAATTGCTCCCCAACGTGGCACGGCCTTTGCTTATGGGCATGCCGGCGTGCCACGGTGCAAGCGCAGACCTTGCTTGAATTGTAAGTGCGGGAAATTAATTCCAACGTGCCAGACTTGATCGCGGACCCTCTACGGGAGATTTCTTGATTTATATCTTCCGGACAGAATGCATCCGCGATGGCAGCGTGTCACGGCTCATCGCGAGCCCTTAATTCCTTGCTTCTCCACCTGCTTCCTTGCTCGTTCCCGAGTCCATCTCGGATTTCTCCCAACATGTATCTTAACTCCATAAAAGTATGTTTTCTTTGCAAAACAACGCTAATCATGTTGGTTAGTATAAAATCCCACACTTCCTACAATTTACATGAGAATGTGCACACATTTGTTGGATAAACAAGACAAAAACGTGCATTTGAGTATCGATTTGGCATATAAATATGCCCACGATCACCTACCCCACACTTAAAAATCTTGTTCGTCCTCGAACAATACCCATCCCCACCTCATGAAATTGATATCTCACCATGGCACTACTTTGGCTCGACAATCGAATACGGTTATACCGGTGTTTTCATAACAAATCATCAAGAAAACATGCATAGTATCATCATTACAATGACACTTAATAAATCAAGACCTCCTAACTCAAGAATCGACTCTCGATATCGGCAAACTCATGCAAATTAGGCGGCCAAGATATCCGACACGAATTTGTTCTTTAGGTCAAGCATGTGCCCTCACATTGCAAGTAAATTTCCCTCTTCTAGATCACATGAACTCTAATCATTACATGCAGGGGGCATGTACACACAATTTCACTCTCTCCCAAAAGAATTCACATCATGCGTGTTATGACCCATAGGCTTGCCTCTAGTGTATTACTCCACTAATATAGGGACGCGTGATGTAAGATCACGTAGGACTTAACGGGTTGTAATGTCAGCTATGGAACTAGTATATACGGGGCTAGCCAATAATAGCAAGCTAGCATCCTTAAGCGCTTTTTCAATACATCCCATCACATTACGGACATATTATCTTCCTTCCTCCTCCTTTCTTGAAGTCATCTTTATTTTGCCACCCACTTCTTTAACACACCACACTAACAAAAAGATAAGTTATACAACATTTCCTTTAAATACATGCGTACACCCTTGACTCTTTTCTTTCTTTTCATCTTTTCTTTTTCCTCTCTTTCTTTTCTTTTCATCATTTCACTCACTTTACTTGTGGGAAAATTAGATATTTTCTTGAGCGCTTAGAGCTTCGGATTGGTTTACGGACAATGAAAGAAGGGGTTAAACTTAGTTTACGCCCTTTCGACACAAGAAAAAATAAATTAAAGGCTCAATGGGCTAACTAGGATTTAATCTTCAAGGTGGATATGAAAGGAAAACAAGAAAAATTATGGTTAAACAAAGAAACGCCTACCATCCTTTCCTACACTACACTTCCTTCATTTAGTTCCATTCACACCAACCAGACAAGTTCTATGTACTTCACAATAGCATGGAATAACCAAACCTCACTATACACTTTCGATGCACATGCTCAACTCAAGACATCTTCCACCGAGACTCAATCAACTAATTACAGAATTCAAAATTAAGCCTCAATCACACCCGAATCGAATACTATGGCCTAAGTGTCACACATATGTACAAAAATTTGCATGCTTTCTACGAATCATCTTTGCGGTATAAATATTATGTACAACACGCAACCAAGATGTCGTAGCCATAGAGTAGCAACATGCATGTGATACAACCAACACACCAAAAATTTAAAATAACTACTCCTACCGACTAGGTTTCCCTTGTGACGGTCGTCATCCATATCATAGGGAGCGGTCACTATTTATGACTTCGGTTCAATGGGACTCTTCTCGGCAAAAGAACCGAAAACAAACTCCGGCAAAGTAAATGAGTTTGAAAATTTTAAAAATATCGATAATTTCGACAAAACTATTTACACAACGGCTAACAGCATTCACAGCACACACGGCTTCACAACAAGAAATATTTACAACACGAACATAAACATAAACAAGGTACATGAATTCAAACACAGCAACAGAACACCAGAACATGCGATTATATACAAGACAAGGCAAAATTCAGCACCACCTAGCTTCTCCCCACCCCACACTTAAAATGAACTTTTGTCCTCAGTGTTCATACAATCACAAACAGAAGGTGGTGGTGAAACTCCTGATCAGTCAAGTACTCCACTTCTTCATCGAGTCTTGCCGCCTCGTCTTTTGTCCGAATCTCCCCCATCGTCCTCCTCCCGACTCAACATCGGAATCCTCGCGACGTGTCTTCTCGTCGGTGGGGACATCATCATCACGGGCTCCACAAAAGCTGGGCCCACATGACATAGTGCCCTGGCATTTTCGCCAAAAGGGTAATCTAAGTCGGCTGCCCGCAGCTCATCCTCCGTTACCGATCTCTCGCCTATGCGCCCAGCTGGAGCATGGCATCCAGAACATCTTTGCAGCCTATCTTGGTCATCCGAGCATGTGTTTCGGCTAATGTGAGGAAGCTGGCCACGTGGTGGTGTCAGGGTGCCTTAGTCTTGTGACATCTATGGCACGCCGCTCCCATCTACGGAATGTAGTCTAGGGCCTCTTCCTCAGCCTCTAGGCCCCTCGGGAACGTAGTCGGCAACGCCAAGCCATTACCTGGCTGCCCATGATGCAACCGGGCTCTCTTCATAGGCGGATATGATCACCGCCCTACATTGTCTCCGGCCCTCGCCCGAGGCACACACCGAGCATACGATCCGGGTCACATCGTCATGTGCGAGTCAAAACGAGGAGCAAACAATTATTAGCCGGATCTGCTTCACATTCATCGTGAATAGAGACGAGTGTCGTGGCCTCTCTTGTGCTGCTCCCGTGCGCGTCGCCCGGGCTCACAATGTGCGTCGATATTCGCATAGGGTGGAGTGATATTCAAACTGCCCAGTATGTGGGCATCGGTGTTACGTGCCCCTAATATGCTGATATTAGTGTAATTGGCTCAAGTGTGACGATTTGGCCCTTTATCTTGATGGTGTGACTCCGGAGCGTCGGGTTCCAGGTGGCATGAACTCCCAGGTGGTGCAGATTGCACTCCTTGGGCTCGTCCAAAGATGAAGCTCGGCCCGATAGTGTCAATCCAGTGTACCATGCGGGGAACTCTGTGCCAACGAGGTCCCTTACAATATATCAGGGAAGTATTGTTCTCCTTGTGCTTCGTGTACCACTTCTTCCCGCCCTCGAGTCACCCATCTCTGGTTCCATATTGGCGCGGCGGCGCGTGGGAGCAGCTTAGTCTTCTTTGGGCCTCTTCTCCCGGTCAATCACTTTATTACGTACTTTGATGTGGATGCATGCCACCATGTCTACCTGCTTGCCATTGTTCTGTCAAAGGAAACAGGCGGTCAATGTCAGTCAAGTTAATCTTAGCTTCGACTAAGTTTTGGGTTTGGCTCGGCCACCCCACCGCCAGTCTTGACCCTCATTTTAGCATTTTGGCCAGATCATACTTATTTTTATTATTTACAAAAAAACAAAAACCAAAAACAACAAAACAACCAAACTGCCTCGTGCATTCAGCGGATTCGACAGTATAACCTCTATGTACTACTCGAGACTTAAATGCTGACTAATCACAACCTTACCATCGATCACATTTCATCACACTAGCACTTAGCTAAAAAAACGAAAAAAAATAAAAAAATTCTAACAACTCAACCTAAGCAATTCCCAATTTCTATATGTGATTCGACAATTTCTCACACAATTTCAACCAATTTGTTCCCCCGAAAATTCATCGCTTCTTTAGCATAGTACGTGAAGCACAACTTTGTTCAACGCACCCACATGTACCGACCTTTTTTTTTCATTCCAACCTCAGTTGTTCTCTCTATTGTACCCCAACCCTATATACAATTTCACAACCAAATTCGAACAAGCATGTAATTTTAGCATTCATATAATCACCACGATACTACGAACAACAAACAATCATAGCTCTAATGAATTTAAGTTAAATTTATACCTAAGGCAAGGGTTACTTCTTTTTCATGCTAGAAATTGAAATATTTAGCAAAAATTTAGGTTGAGTTCAAGAACGTACCTTTAATCCGTATTATCGAAGAAAAGTTGATGAAATTTCGTGCCTAAGTCCATGCCACGTTGGGAAGGGAAATTTTGGGTGTTTCACGGAGGATGGGAAATCGGAAGAATGAGGCAATTTTGTTTAAAGGGAACATTTTCGGGTCGCCCGGTGACCCGGTGTGACCCGGCAATTACACCTCCAACGTGTCACGGGTATGAGCACTGCCTCCGTGTGCGAACCATCGCGAGCGTGCAGGTGCAGAATTTGGGTTTTCCTCCAACGCGTGTCACGGAGGGTAACGCGGAGCATCACCTCCGTGACACGGGCTCACTCCCGCGCAGGCTCACTGTTTTGCTAATTTAAAAATTTTTCATACCTCATTTTTCTCCGCTGCATTCCCTTGCATTTTTTCCTCCGATCAACTTTGAAATATATCTTACACCAAGAAATCGGTTAGAATCCCCAAGGTTTGAAAGAACACAACATTTATTTTTACACATATACATGACAAAATTCTTTTTCTCTATTTTTTTTCTTTTTTTTCTTTTTCTTTTCTTTTATCTATACAATTTTGACAACAATTCACGGGTTGCCTCCCGTGCGGCGCTGATTCTGCGTCTCGGCTCGACGTCATTCATGCATATTCCGCCCCTAGGGTGACGGACGTTTTCTCATGAGCACGTCTCACCTATCAGGAACACCTTTGTCGGGGTTTTTCCACCAATAACTCTCGAGACTCAAAGCCACACAGAACAGCACTCCGGTTGCTCAAGCACGTGATGACCGAGAGTTCATTCTGACTGGGCTTGGTGGCCTTGTACACATGGAACACCTCCACCTTGTCATGTGCTCGCATAGTTAGCTGCCCTGCAGCTACATCTGTGCGCTTTCGGTCTCAAGAAGAGGCCGTCCCAAAATAAATGGGCGTGACGTCAGCTCAAAATCCAGCACAACAAAATCTAGGAAGATTAGGGAGCCGACTTGCACCAGCACGACCTCCACAATACCATCTGGTCTTGCAAAGGAGCGATCCGCAGGCTGAATCCTTGTTGTAGGTCTGAGACTCCCTTGACCTAACTTCTTGAATCTAGAAGTCGGCATCAAGTTAATGCACGCTCCCAAATCACACAACCATGAGCTCGAATACTTTGCCCGATTGTTATACGGTGTGAAGCTCCCGGGGTCTTTGAGCTTCGTTAGGCAATCGGTTACGTATCCGGAAGTGCCTCCGTAAAACCACCGTGGCATATTCGGTAAGCACTGCTTTTGTTGGCCACAATGTCCCTTTATAACACTTTGCATACTTGGGCACTCCTGCAAAACATCAACAAAGTGAGTTAATGCGTACTGTTTAAGCACCTCCATGACCTTTTTGAAACACGCCTCCTCCTTGTGCTTCTTTAATCGTTGAGGGAACGGGGGTGGAGGTCTTTCGATTCAGCATCTTGTGGCTTCCCCCTCTCATCATTTTCTCCCTCTCCGCCCTTGCTCCATTGTTGAGGTGGTCTTTCTAGTTCCACCTCCTTCAACTGCAAACCACTCCTCGTGGTCACTGCATTTAGCAGGGTTGGGGGTGCAGTATCCTTTGGGAAGTCCTCCTCTAGGCATTGTGTTACGGGCTCCGACAAGGCTGCCCAGCGGTGCGAGCGCCTTGGTAGCTAGGCGATTATTCTTGACCTCGTATGCCAATTTGACATAGTCGGCACGCAGGTGAGCTTGGCTAGCTATTAATTGCTTGAACATCTCCTCAACGTTGGGTGATACAGTGGTGGAGGAGGCATTGTTGTTCTATACGCGTGCTGATGGATTACGGCCTCTTGATTCCTCTGCATACCACGACTCGGAGCTACGTCCACCGATGGTTGTTGCTACCCCGAAATTATGGATGATTCCTCTAGTTAGAGTTGTAGTTGTTCCCTCTTGTTGGTGATTGTTCCTTTGTGCATTACCAAAAAAGTTCACCGATGCGGATTTGCTCCACAACACTCGAGTGAGTGTTCATTGCTCCACACACTTCACACCAAATCTGCTTCTGCCCCACACATTCTTGGGGCTTGAGGCCCGACTCAAGCTCATGTTACCAGTGGGTGTTTAGTTGATTCTGCAAGGCAGCTATACGTGCGTGATAGGCGCCAAACCCATCCACTTCCAAGACTCCCGGCTGCTTTCCTTGCTCCTCTCCTCTTGAAGTCCGCATTCCACTCGGTTTTCCACTGCCAAATACGATTAAGCAAAGAATAAAGCTCGTAAGTCTTTTCTAATGCTTGTCCCGGCTGCGAATTGACAAAATTTTGTGTGGGTTCCAAACCCTCTATAAAAAGTGTGCACCAGCACATCATTGGATTGATGGTGATAGTACGATCATAGCAGTGATTTGAATCTCCCAGAGCTTGTCTGATTTTTCTCCTTCTCTTTGTTTGAAACTTAGAATTTGACTTCTAAGTCTTGCTGTTTACCGGAAGGAAAGAATCGGATCAAGAACATCTTTGCAAGATCATCCCATGTGGTTATAGAGTTTGGTGGCTCAGCTTTCGGCCACCTCTTGGCTTCTCCCAAAGTGAAAATGGGAACGTGTAAACGACATAGTGCATTTGACACTCGTGAGGATGTAAGTGTCACTTATCTCCAAAAAGGTTTGAAGATGTTGTTGTGGATCCTCGTGAGGGAGACCTGTGAACTGCCCGCTTGTGTCGGCAATTGCACATAATTGTTTAGCTGTTCTCCCTCTACGGCTCGAGGTTTGCGGATGCTAGATGTGACATTACTAGCATGTGGGATTGCCACATCGCGACAGCGCTGCCATTTCCTCGGGCACTGTACTGCCCACACAAAGTGAGTGGATTCTGTGGTTGCTCCAATAATGGTTTGTCGAACAGCGCAATTTTCTTTCTAGGCTTCTCTCAGTTAGTGATGGAATTGTCTTCCAGGCTCTAAGGATGGATCCTGAAACCTTTGTCTCTTGCCAGTGTTCAACGAATCTGTTGAAAAATACAGGCTAAGACCAAGTTGTCAACAATAAAATACTGAAATAGCAAACTAACACTGTTAAGAAAAATTAAAATTTCACCAATTGCCTATCCCCGGCAACGGCGCCAAAAAAGCAGTAGGCCAGGTGTCCACCCGGGTTGTACAAGTAATATAGTGGCCCTTTTAGAGCCGGAATGTCGAACCCACAAGGAGGCTGTGGACTACAAGGTAAAACCTTTCGAGTGTTAATTTACTATAACTCTAATAATGAAGACAACAGTGTAAAGAAAAGTTTTTATATTTTTGGAAACTATTTTTATACTAAAGTAGAATAAGTATACAAGTGAGTCTGAAATTTGAATGTAAAGGCATCTTTGAGACTAAAGCAGAACATGTGAAGAAATTAATCATCGATCAACGTGGTTTATCTTTTCTCAGGTTGCAATTAGGAACTTATTTATGAACAAACTCTGTTATTTCTTTAACAAAATCATAAGTATTCCCTGCATTTACGATAAAAATTCATGATGTTCTTCAAGTAAGATTTCTTGTTTGACTAATACAGCTTTAGGTATATTCTCATGAGGTAAATCAATTCTCGTTTTCCCAACTAGAAAATCTTTCTATTAATTATAACTCAGTTCTTGTTACTCAGGGTGTAGGCTTTTTGGTTTGTTCTTTGTGGTAGGAATGTTAATACAAGAGGGAAGAACAAGAATTAAATAGAACAACCATAGAAGAAAGATGAACAACAGGACAAATCAACGTAATTACATTTCAATACAATAGTTCAAAACCTCAGCAAAGAAAGGGATTTAGCCACTGATTTGTGGATTGAACATCGTTAAATGAATGTAAATCATGCAAACAATTGAAAGAAAGAAGAAAGTGAAAACCTAAGAATTTTCGTCCTCTCAAGCACTTTGTAACCCACGTTCTTGCTCCACCAAGTCGAATAATTAAAAATGAACCTAAGTGTTCTATTTATACTAGGGATAATTACCCGCAATAACAAGCAACGTGTCACGGAGTGCATGTGGAGCACTTGCCTCCACGGCACGGTGCAAGCAGTGGAGGCTTTCTGGAAGTTGGTCGCCCGAGGTAATTGCTCTTAGCGTGTACGGCGTGCTTGGAGCATGCCCGGCGTGCCCACGGTGCAATGTGAACCTTCATTGGAATTCAAGATGCAGGGAAGTTAATTCCAATGTGCCACGGCGTGTGGACCCTCCTGCAGGGCTGGCGGTTTATATCTCCTGGACAGAATGCATCCGCGATGGCAGCGTGTCATGGCTCCATCGCGGAGCCCTTGAATTCCTTGCTTCTCCACCTGCTTCCTTGCTCGTTCCGGTCCATCTCCGGTTTCTCCCAACATGTATCTTAACTCCATAAAAGTATGTTTTCCATGGCTCATAGCTAATCATGTTGGTTAGTATAAAATCCACTTCCCTACAATTTACATGAGAATGTACACATTGTTGGATAAACAAGGCAAGCGATGCATTTGAGTATCGATTTGTATATAAGAAATATACCCTTGATCAACATTTACTATAAATAGGTCCCTTAACTCCAAAAAAAGTGGAGACAAGATCTTATTTTCTGAAAAACCAGGAGAGGTCACCGGTTGTATTTTGAAGGGCCACACAGAGTGAAGGGAAGTGGGAGAGAACTCACCTAGGGTTTGTCTAAGTTATCTTCTCTTCTGAAATTCACTTTATTAGTAGTTGCTTCTTTTTCATTTTCTTATAATTATACAGTTTATGAGTGGCCTGAACCCTTCTCTGGAGTTGAAGCCACAGCATATGGTCATGATTTTGCGATTTATTTTGGAATTAAGTTATTGATTGTTGTTTTTGTCTTGCGTGCAGTTGTTGGTTCTTTTTGTGATTAGTCACACATGAAAACGCCACGTTAGCTTAGGCCCAATAGCCGAAAGCATTTATCTGGAATAGAGAACATGAGAATGTAAGGAGCATGATTGTATCTCCCGATATAATTTTGTGTTAGGATAGAACTATACCTAATGCCTTGCTTGGATTTGACATAAAACGGGATTATTTAGGAATGACTTAAGGTCATCACATCACCCATCGAAAGTAGTTGTGATTCTAAGTTGAGTTAAATGATTAGGTGCACGAGAGTCCTACTCATTTCCGTAGCCCTGTGTAAATTGTTTCCACGAACTAAATTAGCATTGTTGCTGTGATGCGGCGGTAGTTTGTCGTGTTTAGAGAGCTCGAAAGGCCATGAACATGCAATTCTAATTATATTAGACAACAATTGATAGTTTCATACTTAAACCATTGCAAATCGTAGTATCACATGATTATCTGGTTTTAACTCTATGTTGCTCCTAGAGTGAATTGATCTTCAGTTGATAAAACTGAGCTTAATTAAAGCCTTTGCAAAAAACTTCTATAATCAACACTTTAATTATTTAATATCTGCGAAGTTTGATAGTTAGCTGAATTAGTCCAATCCTGTGGGTTCGATACCTTGCTTTAAAGAGCCACTATATCTGTAGCTTACCGCGACGATACACACTTGCGGGCACATCGTTCGCGTTGTTGACTTTTGTTATTTCTCATTTTTTATGATTATATATCCCGAGAATCCGCTTGTGTTATGTTTATGTCTTACTTTCCCATAAGCCGCCCTCATTCCATTCTATAATATACCATGGGTTAGCTTGAACCATTCTTAGTTCTAGGTCTTGTTTAACGGTTCGGGTCCATGCTCGGGTCGTGACACCTCGCGAAAAGAGCACTATGTTGAGAGGTCTAAATACGAATATATACCTACAATGGTGCGTAGTTATGTGACACAGGTCCTTGGAATCCATGGCTACTCGGGCTAGACATCCAAAACATTTATATCACTCATAATCATATTGTTAAAATATAGATTAAATTTATATCTTGAGTCACGATATAGAACATCTCCGTAAACGATCTTGTAAGTCGTGGCTAAAAATCATGGTGGAACATACTTGACTTTTTAGGCTTTTTAAATCATGAAAATCTTATATACTTGAATAATGCTTCATAAATTCAAAATGTTAAAATCATAAGTTTAAGAATTTATAGCGTTCAATATACTTTGACAATTCATCCTACTTGAAATCATGAGCCCATAAGCTTAAATTTCATAAATTATTCATAATAGAAAAAAATCATCATAATCTTGAAAATCATATATTCATGAGAATTTGAGAGTTAAATCTACCATAATAACCATATTTCATCAAATGCAACACAAGAGAATTGAACCCATAGAGATATCATGGATGATTGCATGAAATTGGGTTAAACCCTAAAATTTCATAATTTAAAACTTGGCTTGAGATATTATGGAATTTGGCTTGAAAAGGGAATGAGGGTTGAGAAGGATTTCCCCCATTCATAAACCCTACATACCTAGGCTTGAATAATCCCCAACTTGATTGGAGATCCAAATGGAATTGAGATGTAGAAGATAATGAAACCCTAGCTCCTATTGAGGGAATTTAATCTTCACTTAGTGGTTTTCGGAGTAGAATGAGAGTTTAGGATGAATAAAACCCTTTAAAAAACCCTTTTAGAAGCTTAAAAGGACTTAATTTAGGAGTTAGGAATTTGAGAATCACGAAAAAACCATTAAAACACGACTAGAAAAATCTCTGCCGGTCAGCAGTGATCCGATGACTTGGATTAAGATACTTGATGGTACGTCACTTGATACGTTAGCCTTGGCCCAGTTTTCCCATTTTATTATCTTTTCTTGACCCCTCCATAATGATTCATCACAGCATAACCGAGTCATCAAGACTCTGCGAAACTTAGCTATTCACCAACCTTTCTCACTTAACGGGTTCACGTCTTGATAATGTCCAAATTCACTCCTCGCTAGGATGGAGTGTAAGCGGTCGTTGGCAAAGAATGAATATACCCAATGAGTGTCATGGTCGAATCCACTTGAGGCCCAGAAGTAGTTAATCTGCAAAGAGTTGTCTATCAAATTGAAGTAACATCAATGTCTCAACAACAATAACATAAAAAATTGGGGAATGTAACTTGTCAATTGAACTACAAAATTTGCCATGAAAATAGGGAAAAAGTGTAGATAATACCGAGGAGAGATACTAGGGGTGTGAAATTATTAGGGCATCATCAGATTGGGATTATTAACAGCTCTAGCATTACTGTAGTATAATTAGTTGTAGATGAGGTGGCCCCTTACATTTTCAACCAATTAGGTGCCTTATACCTCAGGTTTTCTCAAACCCCAACATCCTTTTCACAACAACCACATCAACTTGGGTAAAAATCAACTATCTCTAGCTTTGACTCTGAATGGATATTTGACAATGGGTTTAGGCTATCTCTAGCCCAAGCCGGCATGATCAACATCCAATTGCCCATTAATATTTTATCACCCATACTCTAAACTCCTTTCTCAAAGCTTAGGTAGTAGTACAACCCACATTTGAAACTATAGATATTTAGATTAAAACTTAGATGAAACACTAGAATTATACTAATTGAGTAAATCTAAGATCAATTGAACAATACCCAATCCAAATCAACTGATAATTCACACACCCTAGCAAGGAATTTAGCTACTCCTATAAGTAGAAGAAGACATTGCATTCAATAATAATTCAATATACATTCAACAAAATAAGTAAGAAAAATTCAAGTACAAGGTTCTGATCTCCAGTGGAGTTTTCTACCTTTTCAAAGAAGTAGATGAGTTCTTCTCTCTCTACTTCTCTCTAATTCATTTCAATGCCAATAGAATAATAATGGAATAGAATGTTCAGTTCCTTTTTGAGATGTACAAAATTAGGATACAAAAATGCTCCTCTTTTTTGAAGTGGACACTTTTTCCCTTTCGATGCGCGTCACTTGTGAGACCTTTGAGCGCTTCATTTGGTGCTAGTCAGAAGTCCTTGATCTGTCCACGACTTCTGGCCGGTGATTTCAGGGAAAAATTTGGCGTTACCACGGCAGTTCATCGATGCGATCTATGGTCCCCCGGTAGCCAATCATCCTCGGCACGGTAGGTATCCACGGTCCACCGAGTTTCACCGGTGTCCTCCGATGCAACGTAATCCTCGTTTCCAATTTACTGCTTTTTTCTCATTTGTGCTTTTCTACTCAAAGTTAAATACATGCAAAGATCAAGGAAAGAGCAAAATCCCACCTAAAAAGACTTGAAAAGCGAGCAAAAACTCATGTCTAAGAGCTTAATAAGTTGGTAAATTATATCAAAAACCCCAAACTTAAAAAATTGCTTGTCCTCAAGTATGCAATTCTTTATAGCGAGCAATTGGAATAGCATGTTAAACCATACGATATTAGGAACTAAGGACCACTAAACCTATGACAACCTAAAGAATTTCTCAACGACTCGAGGAAAAAGAGAAGAGCCCCCCAAAAACATGTTGCAAAAGTTTGAGGTAACCACAATGAATAGGCATGATTCACAATTGTTTTCATTCTTCAAAACAAGGGCATGGTTTATCAAAACAAGCACAAATAACATCTCAAATCATTACAAATTCACATTCAAAGCTTGCCTTGAAGCTCACAACACCCAGTGTCCCAATCACTTCTTCACCAATTGAAGCATGTTCTCCAAGGGGTGATGCCACTCACAGAAGACAAGGGATTATAGAATTTGACAATAATGCTCACTCTTATACAGAAATTCTCCATGCACACAACTTGACCCATAGGCTTGGTCTTCGTGTAACTCGCCACTAATGTAGGATTGCTACACTCAAAATCAATTGGAACTTGGGGTCAGTGAAGGCTAGGGGTTAAGGTAGGATAAACAATGAGTTTTGGTGGTTAGAACCTCCCTAATGCCTATTTATGAACATTTTGAACATCCATCACAGTATGGAAGTTGTTCTACCTTATCTCTCCTTACTCATCATCTTCATCTTTTTGTTTAACAAAGATCCACCTTTATAACACTTTTGGATTCCACATTCGGCCTCATGTAAGCAAGAGATAACACCTTTCACTATTATTTCTCTTTTTAATGATTCACGGTTTTTGAACCAACCAATTCATTCAGTTTTTAATCACAATTTGGTGTTACCTCATATTGAAGCTATCACATTTCTCCCTTTTCTTGTGAACCCCCAAACTTTTAGGTTTTGCCTCATTTCACACATTTTCTATTGTCGCTATTCCTAGGCTTACCGCCTAATTTTCATTCTTTCTCTAGTAGCACTAGGGAGGATAGGTTGCCAAAGACTAGGATTAAAAAAAGTTCATTAGGCTTGCAATGTAGTTTCTAATAAAAAGGGTCAAGGCTCAGCATTGGCATGAAAGGAAGATGTTTAAGGAGGTCATTTTGGGTGAAGAGACTAGCAATAAAAAGCCTAAAATCATGTTCTGCAACTACCTTTAGGATTTCTCCTTGAAGCACACATAGGAAAGTTTTGAACAACGTATATGCATGAGAATCATTCAATCAACCTCACCACACAAGGAATAAATAACACCCGAAGGAGTTCACACAATACATATGTCACTTTTGAGCTTAAATAAATAAACCATTTTTGAAAAACTAAATAATAAAAGCTTTTACATCTAAAGTAAAACTGAAAATCTGAATATATATGCAAGAAAGCCATCTATATTTTATGAGTTATAGGACAAACCCTAACTAACTCTAAGTCTAACTATATGAAAATAGCGAAGAAAATGAACATCATCCTTGAAGGATGAGGACTCACCACTCGTACGGCTAATATCACCTAGGGAATGTACTAACGGTCTTGAGACTAAGAACTTGCAGGCTGTGTCATAATACGATACAACATAGAAAGTATGCGTAGTACTTTGAATGTGCGAGGTAAGTGGGAGAAAATACAACACAAAGGATAAATAAGCTGAACTCTGTGACATGCAATGACCATTGAAATACGAAACTAAATAAACTAAAACATAGTTGGAATGGTCAAACAATGACCTTTGTTTGATGGATCATACACATGCCTGGAATTTGAGATGCTGATCAGAACTAACTTGAGAAATTTGAAACTATTAAGAGTAGAGCTAAGCGAGACTTGTACTGACTAGTGGGAGAGTCTATAATCGATATATAACCACGTGAGCTAGATGTGGAGTTCGATGTATACACCCCATCGATAGAACCCAATATACCTTTCCAGGGTATAAAGGCATGAACTGGATGATCACAAGTTTGGGGCCATGAGGCCAATAAAATAACCTACGGTGGCAACGTAGTTCTAGGAACCTGGGTCTCGCTGGAACCCCGCTCCCCTTGGTGCTAAGTCCTACTCCCCTTTGGATAGTCCTAGGCCCGACCATTAAGGGCGATAGCTCAAAAGCGGGGTCCATGTTCGTCGGGGATACTTCTCTGGAAATACGAGAGTGTATTGGACTTGATTTTATGCTTCGTTGTTATAGGACTAGCCAAGGCTGCTTATCTGAGCTTATCAATAACGTTAAACAACAAGCGCCAAGTGAAGGCTGGGGGTTCTATGACGGGTCATAGCTTCTTATCTAGAAGTGTCATAACTGTCTAAAGAACCACTAAAATCTAATATACGTGTCTAATAACTAATAACTAGGAGGCACCACTGACACCTCAACATAAGATTGTAGTCATGCGATCGGCGGACATTTGGATAATACTGAGTATGCTAATAATTAGTAGAGACTAAGAACAACATGCATCATTGAGATTTCAACACTCTAACAATATGGGAGTCCCAAAGCTGATAGAATCAAACCACGGAAAACTGGTCAACATGAAGATTCTAATTTACTGGGCCCGAGAAACTAGGGCTAAATCATTCCACTAAATGCTAGTTTCACAAAATTTCTATAAATAGAATAATAGAAGCTAATATCATGAATAATATTCAACTTTAAATCTTAAAGAATTTTGTTTGAAAACTTTCTACATTTTGAATCTATAGAGGTACGTAACTAATAGAAGAAATTCAGGAGGATTTTGGGGACACAGGGAAAGAACAATTCCCTTGTTAAATTTCTACATACCTAGTAAATAATTCCTGAGGAAATCCTTGAGATATTCTGAGAAGAAGTAGTCAATTGCCCTAGCTCTACTCTCTACGCGTCACAGATTGTTTCTACGCTTTAGACTTGAGGAATAAGTGGAATGAAGGGAAATATCATTCTACCCCTTTAAATCCCTCCTAAATGATCCCAAAATGATAGTTTTTTAATATTAAAAGGCTAGTAAGTTATAGAAATAACCACGGAAAAATTAGAAAACTGCCCAGACGAGGATCCAACGAGCCCCACAATGGGTCGTTGATCGAGCTCTGACCCGTTGGAAACAATCATTGGTCCTGGGTCCAAAAACTGAGCTCGCTGGAATGGGACCATGGGGAGGATACCATGACTCATTGGATAACATGGGTCATTGGTACCTCTCATTGTCACTGGTATGAAATCTGGGCCCTAAGACAATGGGTACCACAACGACTCATTGGTAGAACAAACGGAGTCATGCATTGACTCGTGGTCAACACTATTAGGGCCTGGGACTTGGTTATGGGTTGTAGAGCTTGGCTCGTTGGTAGAGACATGGCGTTAGTTCCACACTCGTTGCCTACGAAAGTCGGGTGAGCTTCGAGGTTGGGATCCAACGGACCGGCAGAACGTCGTTGGCTTCTCCCAATGAATTAGTCCTATGCCTCATTGGTTTGAAGAAATCTATTGAGATGAAAATGACTCAAACAATGGCCCATTAGAGGCAACGAACTCCGTTCTGGTTTCCCCTGGTTTTCTTGCAAGAAAGGTCTATGTTTGGTCTAAGAAAATTTTTGAGGTGTTACAATATCTCTCCTTGGATCATTCATCCTCGAATGAAGGCTAAAACTACTGGAAAACTAGGAAAAGAGCTAAAGTTCCCACACTGAGGCTATGAGCTTGTTTTCTGAAGGAGTAGCTGATTTTGAAGCTGACCTAACCATGCTAACGAGTTGATGCAACTAGAATGCACATAGAAAATCTTAATAGAGCGTGGGTACAAGCGAGAGTCTTGAGGAGGGATTTAGTACCTTAATGCAGGCGGGCGGATGGGAACAAGTGGAGATATCTGGCCATCATGTCTGCTTAACCATTTGCCTCCCGTAACCCCTCAACTAGATGGTTCCTCCGCAGACTTTCCTTTGACGACTTCCTTGTTCGTAGCTTCACGAACTGGCAGTCAAGAGATCAGGTTGGGTTGTAATGGCAGAAGACGAGTAGCGCCTCTTCCATATCCAGTAACAAGCGGAATCTGGTTCAGTGCTCATCTGAATAGTGTTATGAAGCGCAGTGGGTAATAAAAGCGGATTCTAAACTCTTATATATCAGTTGCTTTGATTTACTGTGAGATCTCTGAAAATGGATTGGTGCATAATATTTTGGTTGCTCTTTGATTTGCTGGTGTTTTGGTGACCGACCATGACATTTGCTCTCAGCATCAACCATGTAGACGATATAAAGTTATCGAGCTTTGCTGTTTTCCAGCCTCTCACTGAGGCGCGCATGACCTATGGTGAGCTCTACCCTCAAGGTCAGCTGCACTCAGTGTTATGGTTGCTATCTGCTAAGTGATGGACTGTAAGATCGCGAGATGGGCGGACTATAACAACGCATTCAGAGGCGGATGGAAGATATCCAGCTCAATTGAATACATGATAAAATATTATTATATTTGTAAAATTAAGATGATGCATGAGATGTGACAGTGAAGACCTTTGCTTCAACAAGATGGACATGATAATAAGACATGGAGCATGGGCACTCCATGAGTGTGGATGAAACCTATGTGACTGGGCAGATAGCTAGAATAATCCTCAGCTAAGTCTATAGTTTTTATTTGGGAGGAAATGTGTTGACTTGGTCATACGGTCTACTATCACCCGGATTGAATCATGTTGTCGGCGAGTCGCAGGAGTAGACTGTAATAAGGAAGTGCATATTCATTTCTTCCCTTCCATGTAGGTATGCTTATATGCAGTCTGCGCCCCCTATCTGCGATGTTCCACCTTAACCTGTTGGCATTTCGGGCACTATGCTACAAATTTTGCTATGTGTCTTTTCATGCCATTCCACTAGTAAATATCCAGTAGATCATGGTACATAATAATTAACTTTGGGTGATAGAATATCCAGCGCATGCTTGACCAGTATCTACTATCTCAAATCACCTACATTCGGTAAACACATCCTACCATAGTAGCAGGAGTACACCATCACCCTCTTTGGAGAAAGCCTCCTCTTCTTTTACGACTTGCTTCCTTTAGCTTAAGCGGTATGGGATCTTCATCCTGCCTTGACTTAACTTCAATGACTAATGAAAATCTGATCCACTACCTTTCAACTTCCACTCCGCCCTCATTGAATCAACCAACTATACTCCCAACCGAGCTAACTTTGGATATCCTTTGCCGGTTCCTTTTGCTCTTTTCATCATGAGAATTCTCCCAATAGACATCCTACTTAGGGAATCAGCCACCACATTGGCTTTGCACAGGTGGTACAACACACTCATGTCATAGTCCTTCAGCAAGCTCCAACCACCTTCTCGACAAAGATTTAAATCTTTCTAAGCGGAGCACATGCGGGGTCTTGTGATTGGTGAAAACATCCACGTGAGCCTAAACAAAGGTAATGCCTCCATATTTTCAATGAAAACACCCTTCTTGACCCAACTCAAGGTCATAGGTCAGATAGTTCTTTTCACTGAACCTTGAGCTATACGGAGGCGTAAGCTATCTTACCTCTACATCCCGAACACATCCAAGTCCAACTGCAAGTGTCCCAATACACCATGAACCCATCTGTTCCTTCAGGCAAGGTTAACCTTTGGAGGTAGTGAGCCGGAGTCTTCAACTCTTGGAAACTCTTCTCACACGCATCTTACCTCTAAAATTTCACCTTTTCCTAAGTCATCCTAGTCATAGGAGATGCAATAGAGGAAAAACCTTCCACAAAATGTTGGTAATAGGCGGCGGCCAAGCCTAAGAAACTTTTACCCGATTTGGTTGGGAAGTAGGTCTTGGCCGATCTACATAGCTATTTTAAGGATATACCTAAATACCCTCACACAGAGACCACGTAACCAAGAAGGCATGGACTTCAATCGAAATTCACATTTTCGAACTTGAACAATGGCGGTCTCTAGCGTTTATCTTTTTATCTTCGGATAGTTAGCATGTTCTTCCTAAATACCAGAGTAGCAGAATATCATCAATGAATACAATGATGAACATGTCTAGATATGGATTGAAAACCCTGTTCATCAGGTCCATGAAAGCTATGGGGGCATTAGTTAGTGAAGGACACACAACACAATTCATAGTGACCATACTGAGAGTGAAAGTTATTTTCGGTATGTCACACTCTATGACCCTTAGATGATGGTACCCGACTGAGATCTACCTTGGAGAAACAAGCGGCTCCTTGGTATGTCACATTCTCTGACCCTTAGATGATGGTACCCCGACCTGAGATCTACCTTGGAGAAACAACTGGCTCCTTGAAGATGATCGAAAAAGTCATCAATCTTGGGTAGGGGATACCTGTTCTTAACTGTGACCTTATTCAACTGACGGTAGTCGATATACATTCTGAAGGTACCATATTTCTTTCCAATGAATAATACTGGAGCACCCTATGGAGAGATGTTGGGCCTGATGAAACCTTTATAAAGGAGGTCTTTTAGTTGCTCCTTCAACTTCTTAAGCTCAGCTAGAGCCATTCTGTAAGGAGGGATGGACATGGGTTGAGTGTCTAGAAGAAGATCTATGCCGAAGTCTATTTCCCGCTCAGGAGGGACTCTAGGAAGATCTTCGGGAAACACATCAGGGAAATTGCTGACAATTGGAACTGACTGGATAGTTGGGGTCTCAGAGCTGGAATCTTTGACCCGAACTAGATGATAAATACACCCTTTAGAAATAAGCTTTATGGACTTAAAGTAGGAAATAAACCGACCCTTAGGCGATAAACTACTGCCCGTCCACTCTAAAGCTGACTCATTAGGGAACTGAAATCTGATGACTCTAGTTCTGCAGTCGACTGAGGCATAACCGGAGCGTAATCAATCCATGCCAAGAATGAGGTTGAAATCAACCATGTCTTTCTCTATGAGATCAGCTGGAATGACCTTATTCAAGATTGAAACTAGGAAGTTTCTATATGCCCGGCTAGCTCTACCTGACTCACCAACTGGGATAGAGGCTGAAAATGGTTATGAGAGGACTTCTGGACTGATATCAAACTGGACAGCTACATAGGGAGTCATGAACGATAGTGTGGCTCCTGGATCTAGTAGGATATACACATATTGATGGAAAAGAGAAACACAACGACTCATTGGTAAAACCAACGGGTCGTTGCATCGACTTGTGATCAACACTGTTAGGGCCTAGGACTTGGTTATGGGTGACAGCAATAGCTCGTTGGTAGGAACCACGAGTCGTTAGTTCCACTCGTTGCCTCTGGGAAAAGTCAAGTTAGGCTTCTAAGCTAGGGATCCAACAGACAACAGAATGGCTCATTGCTTCTCCAAATGAGTCATCCTATGCCTCGTCGGTTCACCCCAAGGAAATTTGCTGAGTTGACAATGACTCAAACAACAACCCATTGGAGGTGACCACTTGTTTAGGTCATTCTGCAATAAAATTTTCTGGTTTCCTCTAGTTTTTCTTGCAAAGTCTGAGTTTTGTCTAGGAAAGTCTTGGGGTGTTACAATATCACCACAGCTAAATTATGATTTTATCACAATTGAACTAGCAAATCAACAAGCCAAACAAGGAATGTGCAATATATGATAAGAGAGTGCTACATTCTTCATTTCAAATGCACCATTTCTTCAAAATTTATTTTTTTAATTCACCTCAAAAATAATTTCAACAATACTCAACGACATGGCATATTCCCTTAAGAAAGTCGCCTTACAATCTATCATTGTGAAATGTCACCCGGTTCAACAATAGAAAAATAAAGGAAAAAGAACTTGCTCCTCAAAAAAGAACTGTAATATAAAGAAAATCCTTGGAGTTTATTCACTACCTACTATTTACAAAGGCGAAAATTATACGTTCACTAAAAATTCAAGAAAAATTCTTCCTTTCATCCATTTTGAGCCTAACAAAGGCTCAACAACCATTCAACAAATATTAAAACAACAGCCCAACAAGGGAAACATCATCATCAATAAAAATAAGCCCAACAAGGACATCTTGAGCCCGATAAAGGCTCACAAATCATCATAAGTAGAAAAAGACATTGCATTCAATAATAATTCAATATCCATTCAACAAAAAGAATAATAAAAATTCAAGCACAAGGTTCTGATCTCCAATGGAGTTTTCTACCTTTTCAAAGAAGAAGATAAGTGCTTCTCTATCTACTTCTCTCTAATTCAATATATTGCCAATAGAATAATAATAGAATAGAATGTTCAGCTCCTTTTTGAGATGTACAAAAGTAGGGTACAAATATGCTCCTCTTTTTCTGAGCTAGACACTTTTGCCCTTTTCTGACGTGCATCACTTGCGAGACACCAACACTTCGCTGGTGCTAGTCCGCGGTCCGCCGGTCGGTCACAGCTGATGGACAGTGAGTTCCTGAACAATTCGATGTTGGCACTTGCGTTCGTCAATGCTGATCTGCACTCCACCGGTAGCCAATCTTTGTCAACACAGTAGGCATCTGTGGTTCACTAGCATTTCACCAGTGTCCTCCGGTTGAGCACCGGTCCTCGTCTCCATTTTCCTACTTTTTTGCTCAATTTCATATTTTTTATACTCAAGTTAAATACCTGCAAAGTTCAAGGAGAAATAGCATAAAATCCACCTAAAATACTTGAAAATCGAGTAAAAACTCATGTCTAAGAGCCTCATGAGTTTATAAATTACCAACTCATCAATAATGACCCCCTAGGTCACTTGACGAGTCACACGATGACTCATTTTGTGAGCTGGTGTAGGTGTTCTTGTTTTCTCTGTTTCAATCCTCGTACTTGATCTTAGGGACTATTAGGGTGTTACATGGTATTTACCTAATTCTTGAATTGTCTTCTTCTTTATCTATATATGTTGAATTGCCATTATTGATTTCTTCATATTGAATTTTTTATTGATGCCTCTTGATTGTAATCCTACTCCTTTGATTGTTGATCATACTCTCTTGATTTTCGATTCTTGATCCTTGATTCTTGATGCTTGGTTCTTGAGGTTGGTTCATGTCTCTCATCCCATGAACCCTAGTTACATGAAAACCTCGTTTTAAAGAAACATGATTTTGAAAGTATGTATTTTTGAAGTAAATGCATTATTTTCATAAAGCTTGAATATATTTTCAAGAGAGCGTGTATGATAACATTTTAAGCAAAAAGATATAATTTTTAGCATGATTTTCAAAAAGCATAAGTAAAGTCTTATTTTGAAAGTCATGAGATGTTTTGAGCAAAAGGCTCCATATTGATGTTTAAAGATTGTTTTAAGCGAAAGGCTCTTCATGATGTTTTAAAGATGTTTTAAACTATGTTTTAGTAAAAGGCTCTTCATGTTGTTTTAAAGATATTTTAAACTATATTTTGAGCGAGAGGCTCGTAAGCAAGTTTAAAGATGATTTTTGAGCAAAAACACTCTGCACATGATTTTAAACCTTCATTATATATTATACCTAAAGTTCTTTATAATGATGTTTTTTATGTTGCCTCACTAAGGAAATTTGACTAGAAATGAGCAAGATTGTTTTGGGAGGAGTATTTAGCACCGAGTGGGTAAAAGGATTCAAACAACCTATAAGCCCCATAACTACGTAGAAAATGTAGGATAGGATCATGTTGTTGGTTCGGGCGACTCCTCAGAGATAATCCTTAGTAATGACTCGATATTATGGATCCCAGATTATGATCGTCCTCTACCCTGACAAGGTATTAGATGGATCTGCTAACATGAGCAAGTTAGTTGGGCATCATATGCTCATTCATGATGGTGTCGGTTATGAGAAACTCCCACCCAAATTACTATTGATATACATTACTTGCATAAGTATTTACAGAGATGTTTTGATGCATAAGTCGTATTGCATAAATTGTTTTACACATTTTATATCGTGTTCTATGCATCATATTGAGATCTAGAGTATGGTTCCCCTTTATTATTTCATGTCAAGTTTATTGATTTCGGTTATATCCTTTACTTGAAATATTCTTGCTAACATTATTTCACTCAGCTATCTTAGATACCGAACATTCCATGGATTAACGCCCTTTTTGGCGTTGCATCATATTATGATGCAAACTTTGGTAGACAAGATCAGTAGTGGATGTTTCGCTAGGACTTCATTTATATTCAACTTTTGGTGAGGCCTCCTACATTTAGAGAGTCCTAGTTATTGAGTCTTTTACTTATAAAGCTTGAAGGAGCCGTGGGAACCATGTCCCGGTGCCCTTTCTACAGTTATTAGAGGCTTCATAGATAGATTTAGATACTGAGTAAATAATGTTACTTCTTAACATTTATTTCAGTTATAGAATAAATTCTCGTTCACTAAATTGAGCTCACTATATTTCAGCTTCAACATTGTTTATTGAGATCCAAATTGATAGTAAGCCAGGACAAAAGTTTTCTTGGATCACAAAAGTGGTCTGAGTGCCGATCAATGCCCTAAGTCTAGATTTGGGCCATGACAATGACAATGGGTCATCAAACCACTCATGGTGCCTGACCACGACTAGTGGTGACACTCGTGGTCACCGGGGACCTCTTGTAGATTTTTTTATTCTCATCTAGCAGGCACTCAGTATGTTTCATGGTTTGGTGCCATGAGTCGTTACTTGGCTCCTGGTCACTGAACCAATTTTTTTCCCACATTCTGATTCCTCTTACCATGGCTCATCAGGACGACCCATCACAAGGAGTAATGAGTCATCTAGGGACTCATTGGATCTTTCCCCTGCAACTATGGCATCTCACCACGGGTCATGTCACGATTCGTTAGTTCTCACAAAGAGTCGTGATGTGACTTGTTCAATGGGTTTTGACAGTTTTCTATTGGCTTATATTTTTATTTTGGGAACAAATCATAAGGATTTTTAAGGGTTGTTAAAGAGCATGTCGTCGGTTCAGGTGATTCCTCAATGATAAAGTCCCTGGTAAGGACTCGATATTATGGATCCATATATTGTGATTGTTTTCTGCCCTGACAAGGCTTTGAGTAGCTCTTCCAACTTGAACGAGACAATTGAGTATCATGTGCTCATTCATGATGGTGTTGATTATGAGAAACTCCTCAAGTTTAAGTTTTGCATTTATTTACGTATTTTCAAAGATTATTTTGTACATAGCTAGTTTTATTGCATAATTGTCCTACGCATTGATCATATTGTGTCTTATGCATCATTCAGAGCTTCAATTTCAGTCATCTTATTATTTCAAGTTCATATACTTGCTTAACGATTGTTTCGGTCAGTCTTATTACATACCATACATTTCACATACCAACAACATTCTACGTTGCATCTAATTAAGATGCAGACTCGGGTAGATCGGATCAGCTGCAGATGCAGCGCTAGGACATTACTATCATTTAGTTGTTGGTGAAGCCTCCTACTTTCGAAGAGTCACAATCTTATCGAGTATTTTATTTTATAGAGCTTTAGGTAGTCATGGGAGCTATGTCCCGGCATCTGTTCTTTAGTTATAGAGGTTTCATAGATAGAGTTAGAGTTGAGTCTAATGTTACTTTATAACATTGATTTTGGTTTTAGTTAATAAATTTTAGTTTATTTTATTGAGCTCATACAGTTATTGTTTTCCCTATATTTTATTGTATTCTCAGCTAATAGTAAGTTAGGCCAAGGGTTCACTTAGATCACTATGTGGTTTGAGTGCTAGTAGACATCCAGTGTCTAGACTCGGAGCATGACACAATTGCTAGTCTATTTAAGTTAACCTAACAATCTATATTAAGAAGAATAAAATTAACAAAAATGCATTTATATCTCCCGCATAATAACCAAGTGAGGCAATTAACTATGTCTAGCCTAATCGCAAATATGTTCTCTCCTATCAGGGTTAAGATCTCATTTTGCTTGCACTTAGGCCCAATCTACAACATTCATTTGTCATGCTCAATTGTAAATGCATAAATAGTACCTTACTGTTAATTAAGCAGTGAAGTAATTATCCATAGGGAGAAGAAAATAATCAACAGATTCAGTTCAACCATTCAACAATCACGATTATCCATAATCAAAGAAATAAAAACTTAGCCACTCATAATAATGAAAAAAATTATATGAGTAGTATAAAACATAAATTTATAATGCATACATAAAAGGAAAAGAATGCAATTACTTCTATGCTCCCAACTACATTCCTGCTCTCTCAAAAGATGTGTAACTTTTCAAAAAAAGAGTTCTACACTATTTATACCATTTATAATCATTCGACTAAAATACCTTTAAAATAACTTTTTCAAAAATCTTCCTTGAACAAGTCTGGCAACACGGCTTGGATAACATGATACGTTGTGAACAACCAAATTTCTAGGACATGTGCTGAACATGTCGAGTCTCCTCTCCAAATTAAGCGCACGCGTTATTTTCAGCACGCCCTCAATTTTCTTTAGTTTTTGGCATATGCACTTGATCATTGACCTCTAAACTCAATGTTGGTTGAGTTTCTCGGGCTTCTACTCAGACTTTGAAGCTCCAATTCATTTCTTCTAGCTCCAAATATGCTCATAAGCTCAAATATCAGTCTTACACAAAAGTGCACTTAATAAGCATGGGATAATCGAAGTTATAATCAAATAACAACAAAAAAAATAAAAGAGTGATAATCAACAGCTGATTGTACACATTTTATGTCGAATATCACTAGTGATTTGAAGACACGAGGATTTAAAAAGTTTTTCTTTAGTCATTCATTATTCTTAGTGTATTACTATTTTCAAATGATATTTGAGTTTTTATTTATGACTATGGGTAGCTAAGTTCATTCTCTAGGATATTGGTGGAACTATTACTTGTACTATAATTTGATATTGTCTCTACTTAATTGAAGTTTGGTTATTCCATTATTTGACTATGTTTTACTTGAGAATAAGTTGAAGACCATCAACTATTTACACTCTTTTAGTCTTGAATTATATGGGAGGACTTTTAGATAAGGGTTAGTTAAACAACAACACTTCAACACTATAAGCGGATCTAAGTGGTAGACTTAAAGACATCGATGAGGAACCTCATCCCTTGTTGCAATCTAGACGAAATGTTAGAGTATTTACTTAGGATATGTGTGGGAGAGCATTCTTAGAAATTATAGCTAGACTTTTTTTGAAGAAACTAGTGGTAATCGTAGGTCTTGTGATTGACAGAGTATAATTAAGCAAAACTAGGAAGAGTATATTATTGATGAATACGGTAATCGGAAAAATCATTATCCTAGTTTTTCTATCATCGAATCTTCCTCTAAATATTCTAGTGATTTCCTTAATATAAATTGTTCTTAATTAACAACTATTAGTTAAACTCATACTCTTTCTACCCTCAAGAATTGTTTGATAAATTAGTACAACATAGTAAAGACTGTTTCTAGATGTTATTATTTCCTTGAGTTCGACCCAAACTCTTGTATCCTGTTTATATTTGCAGCATCGCTTAGTTTTCTATTTAGGTACATAACTAAGACCACATTTGTTTTCATTAAGATTAAGAAGTCTAAATCTGAATACACATCTGAATTATTAAGATGTTGTCTCTAGATCTGAACATTGAATGATTAAGATGCGTTTGTTTTTCAATATCTTAATGTGCACACTTTAATTATTTGTAAGAAGATTAAATATACAATTCAAATAAAAAATAATTAAATATTAAAAAATATTAATTTAATAAATTAAATTATTATTTTATTAAAAAAACTAAAATTTATGTTTGCTTGTTATGGTTTATAGTGGTGGTGATAATAAAATGGCGTCGTAATAGCTACTAGCCAATGGTGGTAGTGGTAGTTGTTATGATGGAGGTGGTTGATGTGTTAGTGGCAAGCGTGGCAAGCGTGACGGTGGAGGTTGGTGGTGGTGGTTGTGATAGTGTGGTTGGTTGATTTTAGCAGTTGGCGGTGTTGATGGTGGCGGCTGAAGAATGTGTGGTGGTTGACAATGTGATGGTGGTATAGTTGGTGGTGGTGCTAGTTGTGATGGTCGAGGTGGTAGATTGTACAGATTGATCGCAGTGGCGGTAGTGACAGATACGTGTGGTAGAGATGGCGGAGACGGTAATGACGGTAGTGGCGACAACGATGACGAAGGGGTGGTGGCGGTGGTGGCGGCGACGACAGTGGATATAATTATAATGATAGAGGTGGTATGTGAGGTAATGATTGATAGTAGTGGTGGTTGATGATGATAATGGTGGTTAACAATAGTGGCAGAGGAGGTTAGTGGTGGTGGCTGGTGGTCGGCGACAGTAATGATGATGGTGGTGGTTGGAATGACATAGGTGGTTAGTGGTGATGGTTGGTGATTTTGGACGTAATGGTAGTGAAAATTATCCATGCAAATGTACTCTTAATGGTATTAAGACTCTGTTGCAAATCTTAATGATTAATACATATTCAGACCAAATAGGTGTTTAAATCTTAATGAAAATAAATGCACTTAATGGTCTAAGATTTGGATCATTCAGATTCAGACCTCCATTAAGTGCAAATAAATGAGGCCTAAGAGTGATCAAAACTAAAGAAAGAAAATGGTCTTAGCTGAATAATAAAATGTGAAATAAAAAGAAATATCAAAATAGGTTATAGCAGAAACCTACTTATAATTAATGAGAAGTACATAAATAAACAATTAATAAACAAGTAATTAGAACATAATTTGAAGGAATATATTGAAAATAGTTCACAATTAGTATCCCAACTCCCAAACTCAAACAAAACAAAATAAGTCAAATGATAAACAAACCCAACCACAGAATGGTTGTAAGATGTTATATTCTTTACCACACCCAGTCTAATATCTAATAAAGCTCCACAGTCTTTGTGGACATACATTACTATTCCACTAGAAAACCAGTTTTCATTGCCTAAAGCATTCTTGTAAACCCAGCAAATGCCTGTTATGTCTATCATGAAATTATTACTTGTAGCCTCTATTAGAAGTTGAAAGTATCATCCATTTTCCTCAAGGCCTGTGTTTTTTCTGCCCAAGTTCTTGAGATTCACCACCGGAATGGACAAATTCACCTGTCGTACCATGTTCGCTGCTTGTGAATTCTTGACTCGACATTCCAGATTTCTTGAACTTCTTAAGGTCATATGAACCTCCATCGTACTCGGAACTTTCAGCAGAACCAAAGTTTGCACTATGGCTCTTCTTCATTCCCTCGTTCAAATCATCCAGAGATACATCACCTTCTAAAGCGCGTACGATCTACAAAATATATATATATATATATATATATATATATATATATATATATAAATAATTATCAGCCAATCTCTTTCAGCGTATAAGTAGCTGGATACCGATACTTTTAAGTGAAGAGAAGATATGACTATGGTGTGAATAAGGAAAGATTTTCAGTAGGAATAGAACTGTGCTTTTCTTTTAAGTGAAGAAAGATATGACTATGAATTGTGAATAAGGAAAGATTTTCAGTAGGAATAGAACTGTGCTTTTAGGTGTTACTGGATATAGGTGCAACTACTAGGCTAGAACTCTGGCTCCCGCAATAGGAATTAGATACGAATTAATTGCCAAAGAACATATGCACATCATTGAACTTAATAAATTAAATATTAAGAAGAAATTAACCTGACTCATTTTGGGACGTCTTCTTGCAGAATGTCTGATGGATGCAGCAGCGCAGGCCACCATAAACAGCATCTCTTGGGCATCAAATTCTCCCTCCAAACGTGGATCTATTAATTCATCATAGTTTCCGCCCTCTGTTGCACGAATGAGAATTGGCCTAGCCTGGATATATATAATATTAAACAACAAAAGATGTTAAAAAATCTGACCAGTAGTGATGGTGCTAACTCTTCATTCAAAAATGATGTTTTCTAATCTTAGATATGAAAATTCAATAATTAAACTTGTTTCAATTAGTAATAATTCGTATACCCATTCGACTAAAGTATCATCATCACTGTTGATGTCTATAGGACGACGACCAGTTATAAGTTCCAAAAGCATAACACCATAAGAATAGACGTCAGACTTTTCAGTCAACTTGCCACTTGAAGCGTATTCTGGTGCTAAGTACCTGATTATTCAAATAAATAAATACACTTTAGGTTATCTTCTAGATTCTTTCAAATACGTTGAATATTTGAAGAATTATGGAGTAGAACATTTTTACACAATAAAAATATTTATTCTGAAATTAAAAATTGGATTACTCACCCAAAGGTTCCCATGATACGCGTAGATACATGTGTATTAGTGTCTGAGGAAAGCTTAGCTAATCCAAAATCAGCCACCTAAAAACATCATTGGGACAGAGGGCGTAATAATGAACTTTTTGTTAGAAAATTGAATGAGAAATATTTGCTTAATGCAGGCTTTCCCAAAGATGGCAAATTATTTTCTAACATATGCAAATACCTTAGCTTCACAGTTATGGTCCAGCAAAATATTTGCAGCTTTAATGTCTCTGTGAATAATACGAGGATGGCCTGCAATTTATATAGGAAAAGTAGTTTGTGATGAAAAGAGAGAGAGTACCTCAATTATTAAACTAGAAAAGTATGAACGGAAATGAACTTACAATCTTCATGAAGGTAGGCAAAACCTTTGGCGGATCCTAATGCAATTTTAAGCCTTGTAGGGAAGTCCATAACTGGGCGACCGGGTCCTAAATAATAATGCAAATAAAGAAAAAAAATGACAAAATATACTAAGATGCTCATAAATGTATCATAAAATAAATTTAAGTTATGTAGAATGACTGTATAATTCTTAAGTGGCTTAAATAAAAATTAGAGGATACATACCATGAAGGTGATATTCAAGAGTGCCATTAGGAACAAACTCATACACCAGCAACCTTTGCGATCCAGCAATGCAATAACCAACTAAAGATACAAGATGCCGATGATGGACACGGCTAATGATTTCAACTTCAGCTTGAAATTCTCGTTCACCTTGTCCACTATTAGCTTTTAGACTTTTCACTGCTATCTCCTTACCATTAGGCAACACCCCTTTATGCACAAATCCAAAACCACCTTGTCCCAATAGATTGGCCTTAGAAAATCCTCCAGTTGCAACAGATAAGTCATCATACGTGAAACTACTTTGGTTAAAACCAAGAGCCATTGATGGGTGTGGGGGTGGCAGCGGAGGTTGATGTGGACCAGAGAAAGCAGCAGAGCTCATTTCGCTGCTGCTCATCATTGGTGGTGGTGGCGGAGGTGCTATAGGCCAACTCAATTCTGAACTTACATTAGTACTGACTGGTTGAGGAGTAGGCATCTTAACTATATGTTCAGTTGATTGAACATTGTTGTTGTGCCAATTCCCATATTGTCCACTATTATAGTAGTCAGTACCTAAACGATGCATGAAAATTATTGTCCAATACTAACAAAATATAACTATTTATTTTACTCCAGTGAGATTAACACATGTCAGTAGAGTTAGTGAATTTTATTTAAAAAATGGCAACACAATGAAATACTCCCTCCGTTCTATTTTAATTATTAGGTATACTAAAAATAATTATTTCAAAATACTTGCTAGTTTCAAAATTCAAGTAATAATTAATCATATTTTTTCCAATTATATCCTTAGTACTTAAAGTCATTCTAAAATGTGAAAAGAATTATTATTATATGTTTTCAAAAAATTAATAGGGATATATTAGTCAAATTACCATTCCTATTAATTTTTTTTAATAGATATGCAAACTTAAAACTGGAGAGTAAATTCTACTTTATTACATTTAATGAAACCAGTTACTATTATAACATGTTCTGTCCGAAACAAAGTTAATAAGCTCATATCTGATGAAGGTGTTTGGATAAGTAAACTGATAAAATTAATTTTTAAGCATTTTTGGTAAATCAGCCAAATGTATAAATTGTTACTTCTAACTTACAACTTTTCAGCTCATAAACTTTGATCAAAACTTTATTATTTATCCTTAATATTCTCTTAATTCTCAAAATATCATTTTCAAAATAAAATTCTTTAACTTTCGTTTGTTTATTATTTGTTTGGCACTCTTGTCCAAATATATGACTATTTATTATAAATGTCAATACCTTTAAATGCTTTTAGCATTTAAAATTTATTAGCTATTGACAATCAATTAATCAAAACGGGCTCATATGCTGATTACGAGGGTGAAAACGAAAGAATATACATGAAATAACAATTGCACAACTTTTGAAACCGAATACTAATATATTCTGAAATTAAAAAACAAAAAGTAAAATAACGTGCATGAGAAGAATATGATCCAAGATATTTTTAATTTACAG
>JACEIK010009517.1:0-11366 GCA_018107945.1 Datura stramonium
CCATGAATCATAATTCAATAGTAGAAACATACTTGGATCATACCCATGTAGAAAATTAGGAAATTCATGCATTGAGTTAAAACCCCATAGGATCAACACATAGATTTTCATGAATTAGAGAGGGATTGGGAATGAGTGTGAAAACTTTCACCCATTAATAGCTTTATATACCTAAGATGGACTGATTTCACCACTCCCTTGATTGCCCAATGAAGAATTGAAGAAAAATGTTGAAGGGATTAAGCTTGATCACCTCTCTAGCTCTCTAAGTTTGCATGCATGAGTAAGAATGACCTAGACTGAATTTATCCCTCTTAATATTCACTATTAATAACTTAAAACAACGTAGCTTAGGCCTTTGGATCATAGGAATTATGGAAAAGCCCTTACTAATTTCGCAGGAAACAATTGACAGCCAGTCCCCACGAGGGACTGGATGAGTCGTTAACAGGGGAACGAATCATCATCAGTTGTCGTGAAGTCCACTGTCATTTTTCTTCAAGGGGTGCCCACGAGGGACCTAACAACTCTTTACTGGTGACCACGACTCGTTGTCACCACTCGTCACCTCCATTGTCAAAAACGTCAAGATCCCACTCAACTACTGACCACGACTCATGGTTGCCAATCGTTGTGTGCACTGCCACCCAACCTTTTCCTTCCAATTACCCTTGACCACAGGTGACCTGACGACATGTGGGGCTGAACGTGACTCGTGGTCACACCCGTAGTTACCCCAACTCTAAATTTTCTAGGTAAGTCAACACCCCTCACCACGGTCACTTAACGACTTGTGGGCAACCTGACGGGTCACGTGACAACTCATTCTGTGACCTGGGAGACACCTTTAGAAACACCCAATCATAAACTTCGAACTTAAGTTCTCTCCTTCTCACATCGGCATAGGATTTTTGGAGACTTTGAGCTGTTTTCAACTTGTCCCATATGAACTGAACTTTCTCCATGGCCTCATGAACTAAATCAGGTCCTATCATCGCAGCTTCACCGACTTCAAACAAACCAATAGGTGATCTATACCTCCGTCCATAGAGAGCCTCAAACGGAGCCATTTGAATGTTGAAATGATAGTTGTAATTATATGCAAACTCAATAAGAGACAAATTGTCATCCAAACTACCCTTGAAGTCAATCATACATGCTCTCAACATGTCCTTGAGAGTCTGAATTGTCAGCTCCGCCTGACCATCTGTTTGCGGGTGAAATGTTGTACTGAGCTTAACTTGAGTACCAAGGCCCTTTTGGAACAACCTCCAAAACTGAGGTAAACTGAGTACCTCTGTCTGATATGATGGACAAGGGCACTCCATGCAATCGAACTAGATTTTGAATGTATAGTTTGGTGTAATCCTCCACTGAATCAGTGTTTTTGACTGGTAGAAAATGATTGGCTTTGGTCAACATGTCTACAACAACCTAAATGGCGTCATATTGCCGACTAGTGTGAGGCCCCTCAACAAACCTCTGATAATAGCTAGCTAAGCCCAAGAAACTCCTGATGTCTAAAGGATTCACCAGTCTACCCTAATTCTTTACCGCTTCTATCTTCTGAGAATCGATCTTTATACCCTCACCTGACACCACATGACCCAAGAATGCCACTGAGTTCAACCAAAACTTTCACTTGCTGAATTTCACATATAGTTGGCGGTCCTTGAGAGACTGTAGTACGACCCTCAAATGAGCGGCACGCTTCTCCTCGCTCTGAGAGTATATCAGGATGTGATCAATAAATACGACCACGAACATATCAATCTATCACTTGAACACCATATTCATTAAGTCCATAAAAGCTGTAGGAGCATTTTTTAGTCCAAAAGATATAACTTCAAACTCATAATGACCAAACCGCATCCTGAAGGTTGTCTTCGAGATGTCACTCTCCCAAACCCTGACTTGATAGTATCTGGATCTGAGGTCTATCTTTAAAAAATACTTAGCACCGTGAAACTGGTCAAACAAATCATCAATACTGGGTAGAAGATACGTATTCTTGATGGTGACCTTGTTCAATTGCCGATAATCAATACACACACGAAGAGAACCATCTTTCTTTCGGACAAAGAGAATTGGTGCACCCCATGGGGGTTTGCTTGATCTAATTAAACCCTTATCTAAAAGGTCCTTCAACAGCTTCTTCAACTCCTTTAACTCTGCTGGGGCCATTCTGTAAGAAGGAATAGATATAGGTTGTGTATTAGGAAGAAGGTTAATACCAAAATCAATCTCCCGCTCAGGAGGGATTCTCGGTAAATCATCTGGGAAGACTTCTTGATGCTTACATACTACTAGGACTGACTGGATAGTCGGGGTCTCGGACATGGAATCCTTAAACCAAACTAGATGATACAATCAACCCTTTGAGATCATTTTTTTGGCCTTAAGATAGGAAATGAAACGACCTATAGGCACAGCTAAACTACCCTTCCATTCTATGACTGACTGTCATGCCCCACCTTGGGAGGCATGATTCACACCTAGTGCCATACTGGAATCTGTCTAACCTGGCTAGGATTATGCACGTCTGGTGCAAGCCTGAAACTCAACTCAAGAAAACAATGGGCTATATTTAAGCTGCACAAACAACTTTCGGGCGATAAGGCCTTATAGCCACCTGTAAAAGAAAACAGCTAACCAGCAACAAACAATAATAGGAAATCCTATGCGAGCCCACAAACCCACAAACCCACAAACCCACAATGATATCTAGTTATCACTAAAATGAAAATCAAATTCTATACTAGGCCCTACACGGCCAACACGTAAAATTAAGACATATATGGGTCTTATATGGCCAACGACACCCACCCAACTGACAATTGTAGTTTACAAGCCTCTAAGAATAAAAATAGTGGTCAGGACAGGGCACCGACCTACCCAAAAGCTTATACACATAAAAAAACTAAATCTCTACCACCTGGCAACTCCGAATGAAAGGGCAGGCCAAACTGCTAACTCTGAATAGCTACTACTTAAGGTCTTGAGTCCTGTCTGTCTAAACCTGCAGGCAAGTAATGCAGCACCCATGGGAGGGCGTTAGTACAATATGTATCGAATATGTAAGACAATAAATAAGCTGATATAGACTGGAAGTAAATAGAAAGAAGGGCAGAAAGATTATCCTGTATGCCTGCTAATTCATAATCTATAGCTAACCAACACTACTTGTTCATAAGCTAAGGCTGTATAATTACACATTTATAAACTATAACTAGAACAAAAGAATACAAACAAGAACCTCACCTGGCCCCCATCAGTTGAAAGGTACAATCAACACAGAATACTCGTTCTGGCCCCTATAAGACCTGGCGAGCACATCTCAATCTATATGCCTCTATCTAGGTTTTTATGACTCTACTAGTACTGTAGCCAACCTACTACTCCCCTGGGTCTACAACCGAGCCTGCTTGGCCCCTGAACTGTAGCTGTGTTTGAGTCCAGTGGACTCCTGTTGTCAGTACCCCGGGTACGGAACTCGACGGGGTATGCCGATACGACATAAGAGTAGTCCAGCAATCGAATGGACTATATGAGGACCTCAGACCTCATCTTTGTCCCTTACGGATAGCATATCGCTCCTTAGAGCGACCTCATCTAGCCCCTCGTTGCCATTAACATAGCTAGTAACCCTGGGGTGGTCAGTGATGGCTCCTAAGTGAGGGCAACCCCAATCAAGGTGCTGTAATAACATCTCAATCTAGCTACACTAAAGGTGTAATTGGCCTTCTGGGCCTAACGCTACAGTTGCTCACCCCCTAGGATAATCTGTAAAGATGCTAATAGGCATGTCGTGCACCTGTATCTAATTAGAGGATTCTGATAGTGATCATGATCTCTAATAGTCTGGACTAAATAATGAGAGAGATGGAGTGGTCCAACACAACTCTCTATAAGTCCTTCTCGTACATCTATAACTCATAATAACTGCGAGGTCATGAATGATTAACTACTCAGTTCCTCTACTTAAGACAACTGTAGGGCTGGTACTGGTTGAACATGCTTTTGAGCGATCGGCCCCTAATCCTACATAGGAAGTTTACCGATATCCTTAACCTTTGGGAAGTACTATACTAACATGGTACTTACTAGTGTCTTAGGCCTCATCTTGGTCTAATCGAATCCTATATTACTTTTTCGGATGATTCTTAACCTTATAGACAACTTTATATAGACCTAAGCATTCCTAGCAACCTGTGGGTGATAGAAACCAGCTGGGGTGCTTGCTTGGCCTCTAACTACTGATAAGGTCCCCTTCCTTATGGTACCCATGGGTCTATTTGACCTGGATGAATGGGATGGCTTCCTGGGCGACTTGTATGATAACTGCTAAGCCCACTAAGATGGACAATCACTGGTAATTACTAATAGGGTGACAGGCTGTCACTCAGTTCACTCGACATCCTTAGGCTGCTGACTCTAAAACACGGCTTTCCTATCTAAATTTCTAGACCTGGGGTGTAGGGATACGCCAATGGCCTTTATGCATGGTTTCCAAACAATACAGGTGCCAAACTGGTAGTTAAACCGCCTGACTGCACCCATGCTGCTAAACTTACTAGCTCAGGCTCGATAACCCTCATGAGCTCCTAAGATCTAGACCTGGCAACAAACATAGAATTCTAATAACACAATGAACTGGAGAATAGAAATGTTCCTGGGACGCTTCTAGCACGTGTCACACTTAACATGCTCCTGTTCAACAAGAAATAATGCTACAAAATCCATATACATTTTGTAGCAGCTAGCTAAAACTTATGTACCCGTAATCTACAGATAGCAGCTAATCACAGCGTGTCTAATATCTATATATCAGTAACAGCTAATCACAACATCTCTAATCACAATCTAATGGTAGCAGCTATCTACAATTTTCCGGACGTAAGCACGTCTGGTGCAAGCCTGGAACATAAGTCGTAAAACTGTATGATGAGTATACTTGCTGAGTGTTAAGCTTTACATACCTCGCTTGTCGTTTCCTGAATAACCGACGAGTTTCAACTTGTATTCGCCAGCTCTCTTCAGCTGTAACTATTACACTAGGAGAAGAGATGAATTTCAATACCAAATTCTATGTAAAAAAATAACTTTTGATATTAATAGAAACTATAATTCAACTACGTAAAATACGAATGGAAGCTTATAATTTCTCGAGGGTTCAGAAGGGAGAAATTCTTACTTGATTCCTGTGATCGTTTGGGAATTAGTTTGGAGCAATTTTGACAACTTCTACTCGGCAGAGTTTCAATTTTCTGGACGTATTTCAAGAAAATAACTCCGTAGTAATGCTCCATGCAGGGTAGAATTCAATACCTGAAGTTAATTTGAGATAGGACGGTGTTTGTTAGCATAATCGGATGAAAAACCGTCAAAAACCTCAAAATATACTCTGTCTGGCCGAATGATATAATTGGGAAATGAATTCAAATGAAGGGAAGGATTATATATATATTATGGGAAGTGGTAGAGGGGTGCGGCGCTCCACCCATTGCGCCAATCCAGGGTGTGCCGCGCGCCAGCCATAGCACCGCATTAGGGTGTGCTGTGCGCCGGCCATAGCACCGCATAGGGGTGTGCTGCGCGTCGGCCATAGCACTGCACTTGGGTGTGCTGCACTGTGTCCAAAGCGCTAGACAGGCTGGCATGGCGCGGCACCCAAGGCGCCTAGCCCCTGCCATCGGCCTCCTACTCGCTCGATGCCATGTTCGTATACTCATCCCCCGAGCCTTTTTCCGCATGCGTCATACTCCTAAACTCTAAACATATGTACGAACGCAGCGGTTAAACAATAGGAACTTATAGGGTGTAACATCATCCCCCCTTAGGAATATTTGTCCTCGAATTTAATCTTCAGGCTTAAAGGACTTAACTCTTTTTAACTGATGCCAAAAATTTTGGCAGAGTCCTCTCTGTATTATGGACTATCTGAAAACCTGAAACACAGAAAAGTCCAGTACAAGCATCTCAGAGGAAGCTATTTGCAAATGAAACATAGATCTATCACATATATCATAATTAACTGATAACAATAACAACAAAGTCAATTGTATAACATCTGAAACTATCTAGCCATAACTTAAATCATCCGGGTTTGGATACTATTATCATAGATCGTAGAATAACTGAAACTGTCCAAACTTTGCATCATTTGTAGCTTCTCACCTCATTTCTTCTATATTTCTACCCACCCATGGTACCCTTTTAAGCTACAACTTTGGTTCTCAAGATGACTTCTATAACTTTTGGAGTCCCTCCGTGGAATAGCGCTTTTGTATCTTGAGTATCTCCAATCGGATTAATTTGAGACAAGGTCTTTTATTCGCTTGCGTAGTGTTGATAAACAGATCCTAGCTCCGAAGGCAATTTCATCTTATAGGCCACTTGGCCAATCTTTCAGAGGATCCGGTAAGGCATAATGAATCTAGGGCAGGACTTGTCCTCCTATTTAGATTTCATAATTTCCTTCATTTCCAAAATTTCTATAAATACCCACAAGTTAACACATCCTTCCTAAAAGGTCTAGCTGCCTGCGTTGGATGATGTATTAGTATGCCCAGTTCAACTATTTCTAGTTTATCTGCTTCAAGTCTTCATGTAGGGGGCCTACATTTTCATCCATTTGTTTAGAGACGAGGAGTCGTACTCAACTTAACATGCATCCCAACCTATTCTGGAAGCCTTTCTAAAACTTATTTGTACGTTGTGCCTCCCTGTAGGAATTTACTAGATACTTGGACTCGACGCAACGAAACTACTCTTTAAGCATTTAATTTGTCATAACCTTTAGATGAAATATAACTCACCTAGAAAAACATGAATTGTACTTGTTAGCCTTTCTACACTGATTCAAGTGAAGTAAATTTAGACCTCGTACGAAGTAGCCTTCTAACTATAATCATGTTGACTATTCTCCACTCCCTTTGCAGGCATGAGCATCTCTTGAATTGGCCTACTCAATTTTTATTGTCCAGCCTTCCCTGGTTGGTCTTTAAAGCTCTACACTATGACTCAATAATGTCTTCCTTTTTCCCATGCCATTAGTAGGTCTTTCTTATAGCCTGATGAATTTTTGTTAAACTCTTGGTGAAGGGAGTAACAAACATGATACACCTAAGCTAGAGTCTGCTGACGAAGTTGTGCCACCTTTGGGACATAGAGTCAACTCTCTATGTCTTATGACTTAGCCCCTTATTATCTTAAAGGCCAATAACTTCATACTGGGCCTTGTCTATGGATTGCACTAAGTTAGAATCACTACATCGCCACACCTCTACTTCCACAATCGGTTGTGATATTGCAGCATTCTGGGTTGCAACCTAATTACCTCTTAACTGTCAGCCTGATGCGTATATCTCGACATTCAGCGATGATCCCATGCTTTGTAAATCTGCTTCAACCTAGAGGTGGTTCTGTTTCCTTCCCCCTTACTTCTATAACCTGAGATCTGGGGTTTGTGCCCTCTGCCTTATACTATCAAAGATATTACTGACTAAGTCTATTGACCTGTATCGTTCTGACCCGTACTCGGGCCAAATTCGTTAATATGATCTTTTTGTCCTTCGACATAACCAACTAGGGCCATAACATTATTCTGCAGGTACATCCTCCTATCATTAACACACTGTGGAAGAATTGGCCTAATTTTGACTTGAGCTTTACTCTTGCTAGGGGTCTATCACTTGTAGACTCTCACACGTACTTTGAATGCTACTGGTAGTCTTATTTGTTCTCCTGACTTACTACCATAAAGGTATAGACAATTTACTTAAACACTAGGGATCACCACCACTTCCTAACACTTTCCAGGAGTCAACAAATCTAACCCTCCTTTATCATTTACTCTAGGAAAACATCGCCTCAATTCTTACGCTCTTTGCTATATTGAAAACAAAACTGGGTGGCGGAAGATAGTCATTTCTTACTACAATAGGACTAAGGTATGGAACTGTACAACATTCGAAGGGTTGGAGGCTAGACTCCCGCAATTCCCCCTTCTCTCGTACCCTCTAGGTAAACCAACATTAACTGTCGCCTCTGTCTGATCTTATATATCTAGTAGGCAAGTCAACTCATATGTATACTATACTCCTGAACTCCTACTCTGAGGCTGTGAAAAGACCTGGGGAGGGTGCTGGCATATCTACTACTTTATGAGATTCCTGGTGCCCTAGGAAATTACTAGGAAGACTAAAAGACATTCGCCTTTAACCTCAGGCTGGCTGTCCCCCAACTATGGCATCACACTGGTACCTTTTCCTGCTTCTGCAGCTAACTAGCGGCTGGATGGAGTCTGTATTATTTCGAACCTTATCCTAGATAGACATAGCAATGAAAACTTAGAGACTCAACCCTGTACAACTCGGCTCTATAGCACGATCTGAGAAGATGAAAGGGTAACCATACTATCATGCCTCATAGCCTCCTGCTTATAGAATGCGATGCACAACACATTTATAAGCAAGACTCTACTAGACGCGGCTTGCAGACTCCCTAGGATACAAACTTCTCTGATATCAACTTTGTCTCACCCCATTTTGGGGGCATGATTGGCACCTAGTGCCACATTGGAATTTGTTTGACCAGGCTAAGCTTTGCATGTCTGGTGCAAGCATGCAACTCAACTCAAGAAAACAACGGTCTGTATCTCGACTGCACACACAGCCTCCAGCCGTCAAGGCCTTATAGCCACCTCAAAAAGAGAACAGCTAACCAGCAACAGACAATAACAGGGAATCCTATGCGGGTCGACAAGACCACCATGATATCTAGATATAACTGAAATGAAAATCACACGCTATATTAGGCCTCACACAGTCAAGATGTAAAATAAGATGTATATGGGCCCCAAACGGCCAACGATACCCAACTAACTGACAAATGTAGTCTGCAAGCCTCTAAGAATAAAAATAGTGGTCGGGACAGGGCCCCAGCCTACCCAAAAGCTTATAGAAATAAAATACTAAATCTCTACCACCTGGCAACTCTTAATGAAAGGAGCTAGCCAAACTGCTGTCTTTGAACAGCTGCTACTGAAGGTCCTGAATCCTGTCTGTCTAAACCTGCAGGCAAGTAATGCGGCACCAAGGGGAGAGCTTCAGTACAATACGTACCGAATATGTAAGGAAATAAATAAGCTGATATAGACTGGAAGTAAATAGAAAGAAGGGTAGAAAGATTAACCTGTACGCCTACTAATTTGTAATTTGTAGCTAACCAACACTACATGTACATAAGCTAAGGCTGTATAATTACACATTTATAAACTATAACAAGCAAGACAAGAATACAAACAAGAACCTCATGTGGCCCCCATAAGCTAAAAGGTACAATCAACACAAAATACTCGTTCGGGCCCCCATAAGACCTAGCGAGCACATCTCAATCTATATTCCCCTATCCAGGTTTCTATGACTCTACTAGTACAATAGCTAACCTACCGGTCCCCTGGGTCTACAACTGAGCCCGCTTGGCCCCTAAACTGTAGCTGTGTTATAGTCCGGTGGACTCTTGTTGTCTGTACCCCGGGTACCGAACTCGACGGGGTGTGCCGATAGGGCATAAGAGTAGTCCAGCCATGGAATGGACTGTATAAGGACTTCGAACCTTATCTTCTTCCCTTTGGAACAACATACCGCTCCTCGGAGCAACATCATCTAGCCCCTCGCAGGCATTGACACAACTAGTAACCCTGGGGTTGTCATGGAGGGCTCCTAAGTGAGGGCAACCCAAATCAAGGTGTTGTAATAACATCTCAATCTAGCTACACTATAGGTGTAACTGTCCTTTTGGGGCTAACGCCACCGCTGCTCGCCCCCTAGGATAATCTGTAAAGCTGCTAATAGGCATGTCGTGCACCTATATCTAATTAGAGGATTCTAATAGTGATCATAATCTCTAATAGTCTTGAATAAATAATGAGAGAGATGGAGTGCTCCAACACAACTCTCTATATGTCCTGCTCAAACATCTATAGCTCATAATAACTATAGTGTGATGAATAACTAACTACTCAGTTCCTCTACTTAGGACAACTGTACGGCTGGTACTGGCCAAACATTCTTTTGAGCGATCGACCCCTAATCCTACATAGGAAGTTTAGTGACATCCTTAGCCTGTGGGAAGCACTATACTAACATGGTACTTACTAGTGTCTTACGCCACATCTTGGTCTAATCGGATCTTATTTTACTTTTCTGGGTGATTCTTAACCTTATAGACAACATTATATAGACCTAACCATTCCTGGCAACCTGTGGGTGATAGGAACCGGCTGGGGTACTAGCCCAGCATCTAACTACTGAAAGGTCCCAATCCTTAGGGTACCCCCGGGTCTATTTGACCTGGATAACTAGGCTGGCTTCCTGGGTGACGTTTATGATAACTACTAAGCCCATTGAGAATGACAATCACTAGTAATAACTAACAGGGTGACAGGCTATCACTCAGTTCACTAGACAATCTTAGGTTGCTTACTCTAAAACATGGCCTTCCAATCTAAATTTCTGGACCTGGGGTGTAGGGATACGCCAATGGCCTTTATGCATGGTTTCCAAAAAATACAGGTTCCAAACTAGTAGTTAAACCGCCTAACTGCACCCATGCTGCTAAACTTACTAGCTCAGGCTCGATAACCCTCATGAGCTCCTAAGATCTAGACCTGGCAACAAACATAGAATTCTAATAACATAATGAACCGGAGAATAGAAAAGTTCCTGGGACGCTTCTAGCACGTGTCACACTTAACATTGAGTAATGCAATGAATTCCATATACGTTTTCTAACAGCTAGCCAAAACTTATGTAACTGTAACTATGGATAGCAGCCAATCACAACGTGTCTGATCTCTATATACCAGCAACAACTAATCACAACATGTCTAATCACAATCTAATGGTACAACATATGAAATCATCATTTCTATTTTGGAACATAAGTCGTAACATTGCACGAAGAGTATACTTGCCTAGGGTTAAGCCTTACATACCTCGCTTGTCTTTTCCTGAATAACCAAAGAGTTTCAACTTGTATTTGCCAGCTCTCTTTAGTTGTAACCGTTATACTAGGAGAAAGGGATGAATTTCAATACCAAATTTTGTGTAAAAGGATAAATTTTTATATTAATAGAAACTATAATACAACTATGTACAATAGGGCTGAAAACTTATAATTTCTCGAGGGTTAATAAGGGAGAAATGCTTAGTTGATTCCTATGATCGTTTGGGAATCAGTTTGGAGAAATTCTGACAACTTTTACTCGGTAGAGTTAAAATTTTCCAGGTGTATTTTGAGAAAATAACACCTTAGTAATGCTCCCTATAGGGTTAGAATTCAATACCTGATGTTAATTTGAG
>JACEIK010009517.1:14265-33945 GCA_018107945.1 Datura stramonium
TAACTGAAATCATGTGGAACAATGGGAGACTCGTAATATAACCGATATTACCACGAAAGAGCTTACGTGGTCCTGACTATCACACTCAAGTGGGAACAGCCGTCCAAAGCCTTCTCGGGACTAAGGACGGTACCTTGATATCGATATGAAGCTCAAGGCCAATTAGGGGTAGGGGATAGCTCACCAAGGGAGGTCCCAAAGTAATCTGATCATACCTATGTTGGTGCGTAGTTCTGAGTCATAGGGTTGACAGACCCTTAGCCTACTCGGTGCTAGACACTACTCCTAGAAACATGCATATGCTCTAAATCGGTTTTCAATGAAGCTGACCATCGTCTATTGATGAAGCTGAATAATCGTGAATATACATAAATATGAATCATACATGAGGAGCCTTGGCTCAAACCATATCACAATCTGAACATAATTGGGAGTCTTGACTCCAAACCATGTGGTAAGCTAATCAACTTGAAATCATAATCATACTTGAATATATGGGCTTGCCAAATATATAAACAAGCTTGAATATACTTAATTCACTTGAAAAACATGAACATAGACATGGGTAACTTGAAAACATACTTTTCATCATTAATATCTCATCAGACTTGAACATTCATCATAAATCTCAACTTTCATGAACTTTTCATGGTAGGGCATTTTAAGTCATAAAGCTTGAAAACATGATTATAATTGAAAACAATGTGAAGCTTGCTTATGAATCATAATTCAATAGTAGAAACATACTTGGATCATATCCATGTAGAAAATTAGAAAATTCATGCATTGGGTTAATACCCCATAGGATAAACACATAGATTTTCGTGAATTAGAGAGGGATTGGGAATGAGTGTGAACAAATTCACCCATTCATAGCCTTACATAACTGAGATGGACTGATTTCACCTTTCCCTTTATTGCCCAATGAATAATTGAAGTAAAATCTTGAAGAGATTAAGCTTGATCACCTCTCTAGCTCTATAAGTTTGCATACATAAGTAAGAATGGCCTAGAATGAATTTATCCCTCTTAATATTCACTATTCGTATCTTACAACTACGTAGCTTAGGCCTTAGCATCATAGAAATTATAGAAAATCCCTTACTAATTTTGTATGAAATAACTGACTCTAAGTCCCCATGACGGACTAGATGAGTTATTAACAGGGGAACGAATTGTCATCAGCTGTTAAGTCCCCTGCCATTTTTCTTCAAGGGAGTCCCCACGAGGGACCTAATGACTCATTACTGGTGACCACCAATCGTGGTCACCACTTTTCACCTCCACAGTCCAAAACCTCAAGGTCCCGCTCAACTGCTGACCATGACAAACTTGACGAATCGTGGTGCCTGACCACTACTCGTGGTTGCCAATCATCGTGTGCACCACCACCCAACATTTACCTTCCAATTTCTCTTGACCACAGGTGACTTGATGACTCGTGGGGATGACCACGACTCCTGGTCACAACCATGGTCACCCCAACTCTGAATTTTCCAAGTAAGTCAACACCCCTCACCGTGAGCCACTTAATGACTCATGTGTAACCTAACGGGTCACATGATGACCCGTTCTGTGACCTGGTTCAGAAAATCCCGTTTTCTCTATTTTAACTCCCGGGTCTGATCTTTGGGCTATCGGGGTATAACACTAAGTTCGAGGGCTAAGAATACCGAAAGACATGAGTTAACACACATAGCTAGTTTATGACATGATAATGAGACTTAAGGATTCGTATAGTAAGACTGGTATCACTGTCTAAAGCAGTTATCTAGAAATTCTTGAAGTCTGCACATAAGAATGGATAGAGCATAGCATCAACTGAAACATCAGAGGAATTATCTGAACCTTTAGGGATTGACATACCATAGTTGTTAAGGCTGGGACTTCCCTACTAGTATACTCAAGATTCGACATGTATCACAGACTCACTATCTCCCCCTTAGCTTAAAGCCATCGTTCTAAGGCTCCTGAATCTTTCTTTAAGGTTGGGGCTAAACCACTAACTCTTAAATTCTCCTCCACCCCTAGAATTCACTGTAAGCCTCATACTTATAGCTATTTCACACCGTACATTGACAATCTCCTCTCAACAAACATCACAAGATTTTCTATTAAATAATGGGGTGCTGGGGATAGCAACATGCCAAGAGTAATGCTAATAATTCGTAATGTACTTGTGACTACTTCTGGTGATTTGCCAATATCCTGATGTGCTAAAAAGGTGTAGGAGCGGTTTTGATGTTGTTCGCCACCTGCACTATATGATGCACCCTGCTGGAAGGGGCGGGCAATTGGATCTACTGAAGAGGTGGCTGGGGGCTCTACTCTCGCCCCACTTAACTTTTGCATAATCTCTGTGCTTATGGCCCAACTTTCCACAACAAAAACAAGCGTCTAAGCCATCCATACATTCTTCCAAATGGTCCTTTCCACAATTCTTACAAGATGGATAGGTAACCTCCCTTACCCCTAGTCCTTTATGGAACACTAGCTTTTGAAGATGCTGGGGCTGATGATCTTTGCTGGGAGCGTGAGCGGTGTCCACCACTCAACCACTGATGGGAGAACTCTAAATCTCCTATTCTAGCCTTCTTGGCCTCTATCTCATTTTATTTCACCTGTTCCGCCTCTATTTGTTAGGCATATATCACTAAATGTGAAAAGTCCATGTCCTTGTGTAGCATGGCGGTCCTGCACTCCTTGACCAAGGAGTCTGCAACTCTGTTCGCGAACCTGCTCACACGAGCCCTCTGGTTGGCTACCATCTCCCCTGCATACATGGACAATCGGGTAAACTCCAACGCATATTCTTGGACAGTCATGTTGTTTTGCCTCAAGTTGAGGAACTCTACCGCCTTTGCCTCCCGCAAATCTCTAGGGAAAAACCATTCCAAAAAGGCAGTCATACACTCATTCCAACCTATGGGGACTGCTCCAATTCCCCAACTCGAGTTTATCCCTAACTTTAACACGGGACAAGGAACCCCGAGAGGCTCCAAGTTGACCCATGGCATAATCATAACACAAGATTTACAACATAACAACTAACATAATAATAACTAAGTGGAAGCTAATTGAAAGAGTCTAATCAACACCGTACGAACATAGTCTATCATAAAATACTGAAACATAAGCTGAATCTATCTACAAATGTCTGAAAGCCTCTATTACACTGATGAGCTACTGGGACAAGTCCCCAGCTAACTCTTAAAGTCTAAAACTGAAATAAAACTAAAATAGAAAAAAAAATCATAATTCTTTTCCTCGGTAGATTAGGACTTACCACTGACAACTGAGGTGGGAATAAAGCGTGTCTAACTGGGGGGCTGAGTCTGGAAACCTGGATCTATATCATAAAATGATATAGAACATAAAGTGTGCGGTTAGTACTTGGAATGTACCGAGTATGCGGGAAATGTAAAGAAGCTAAAACAGGCAAGTATACTAGAAGGAAGTAAACTAAATAATGACAAAACATATAATTGAACTGAAATACAATAACCCTGTCTGATATATATAAATATTTACATGATGCTTTTATTTGAAAACATTTAATGTAGCATAATCAAACTGATGCATAAGGTTCATGTACATATACTTAGAACTGAATTGTAACTGATGTCATACACTGTACTGACTATCTGTTGGCAACTGAGAGTGAATTCTGCTAAGACTGATTTGAACTGATGTTTGAGACTATACGGAGTTGATCTAAAACTGAAATCGTAAACTAAGGGAGATGTTCTCTACTATTGAGAATCCCTAACTGAACTAAGGGATACATTCTCTACTATTGAGAATCCTTGACTAAGATAGGGGAAATAGTCTCTTCTATTGAGAATCCCTGAGTGAGCTAAGGGGAACATTCTCTGCTAGTGAGAATCCCTGACATAGCTAAGGGAAACATTCTCTGCTATTGAAAATTGCAGTTATACATTCACATGAAAGACACCGATCAGACATCATTCATCTAGTCTAGGGTAATTCAGCTAATCAAAGAACTGAGTGTTCAACTAATCACAACATAATGAATTCATTAGAGTCTGATCAAGGCTTCTTTCTACTATCAAGAGGCCCAAAAGTCTGAAGGATAATTATCATGCTTCTATCCTCGAAATTCATAACATTATAGACCAAAAATCGTAGTATAAATCATGTATTTGAGATTTATGAAAAATCATGGGTTTAAGTCATACTTTAACATAGATCGAAATGATTGTAATAACATGTACATGTTTCATATTCACAAAAGAAAACCCACAGGTTCTAATCATGCTATAACATTTATACGAAGATCATATTTTCTAGATTTATGAAACTCATGGTTCAAACCATACTTTATACTTATACATTGAATTCATTACAAAATCTTGTAGATATTTCATAAGAACCATATCTCATAAATAATGTTAATTCATGGTGAAAGTCTAGAAAAGCATACGACTATTGCATCACATACATAAATCATGAATTTGGGAGACTTTTCATAACCACATATAGCTACATATCCTGAGAGTCCTGGAACCCATTGTGAACATGTGAGAATTCATGCATAAATGTAAACCCTAAGGCATGTTTTTCTAGAAAATCAAGGAATTAAGGTTTTAAAATAAATTTGGGGCATAAGGATGAAAGGAAATACTTTTTGAAGTCCCACATACCTATCTTGACGAAATCCCCCACCAGAGCTTTAATCTTGAAGCCCTTGAAGAAAACCCTAGGTGATTCGTGAGCCTCAAAAGAGAGTAGGAAGAAAAGTTTGAGAGTGTTTTTTTAGATGGAATGAGGGATTAGGCTAAGAGGAACCCTTAAAAATGTCCCATATGATACTCAAAATGGTGTAGTATAGAAGTTAGAAGCATAGGATTTCCCGAAAATACCCTTGAAAAAATGCAGGAAAATTAACATTGCCCGTCCTGACAAGGGACTAGACAAGTCGTTACATCACTGGATGACTTGTCATGTCTACTTGTTGTCAACACTGGACAAATCTTTCCTTACTGATCTTTCTCTATCCCACGGGCCATTTGACGAGTCGTCAGGTGCACGATGACTCGTCCCTTCTTCCGTTTTAACCACTGCTAGTGCCTCCCTCTCGCACCTAACGAGAGACACCGTGATTCATTAAGTCAAGTGATGAGTTGTTCCTCGACCCATCCCCACCGATGAGACTTCTTCCACAACCAACTCCACCAGATCTAACAGACTACTCAACGATCTGTTAAGTGACTTCACGGGTCACTTGACGGGTCATTCTGTGACCTGGTACGAATTTTCCTATTTCCTCAGTTTCAACTCCCAAGTCTGATCTTAGGGACTTTCGGGGTATTAAAACTCAGGGGGATTCATCTTGAGGAGATTCTAAAATCGAGCTACCGATGCACTCCTATTCTATGGGACATGGGCCACCACCTGTTGGTTGACCTAAGCGGTCAAAGCCTGGGCCAACATATGAAATGCTGCCCTAAACTCAGCATAAGAGACCTACTCAAGCACACGATCTGCTGAGCTGGTGGGGCTTGCTGGTGCCCATCTCCATTCTCATTCTCGTGGTGGCTGTTTCTATTTCCATTCCTTTTTTCGTTAACTCATTAGGGAGGCATGATTCTGCAAACGTGTATAGCACGAGTTATAAAGATAGAGAGATACTTTATCGCATGACATAGATCATGAAATAAGGGAAATTTCCTAAAATGTATCATATCCTCTTCTTCATAAATGTAGCGCACTTCACACCCATGAAAAAGACCCTATTTAACGTGGCTTTTAGACAACCTAGGACACACTTCACCTTTTCTATGATACCAAGCTTGTCACGACCCGAACATAGGCCCAGATCTATACACGGAACCTAGAACCATAAATGGCTGCAAGTTGACCCGTGGCATGAACATGAAAAACTAAAGCTGATCATGAATAAAGTGGAAGAATAAATTCTAAAACAGCGGAACCCTAAATAGTAAAATATCTCAACAACAGAAAACTCAAAACACTGAATTCGGAGCTGGATATACAAACTATGTCTAAAAAACCTCTAACATACTGACGAGCTGATGGAAAAACATCCCCAACTAGCTCACTACAAGTTTGAAACTGAAAATGACCACAACTCAACTAACTGAAAGTCCTCGAAGGATGAGGACTCACCAACAAGTTGTCTGGGATGAACTTTAGAAACTAGCAATCGACGAGACTGAATCTGAATATCTAAGCTTGTTTCATGAAATGATATAGCATAGAGTATGAGGTCAATACTTGGAATGTACTAAGTATGCAAGGTAAGTAAAACAGGGTAAGTAGTAAAACTGAATCATGCATAACTTAAATCATAACATCATAAAATTCTTAGAGTAAAGGTTGTATGTTGATATCTGAAAGCATGAGTAAACATAAACTGAAGTAAGTGCATATGGAGTGCTATATCTGAAATCATAGGTAAAAACTCATTAATAAATCCTTGGATCAAACCTGATAAAAATATGATGTAATATCTTATAAGACATGCATTACTGAAATCATGAGGGACAATAGGAGACTCGTCTTAATCGACAACCACCATGTATAAGCTCATGATGATCCGACATCTTGCCCACGTGAAGTAGAGCCTTCCTAAGCTAGGGTAAAGGATTCAGTAAGGTGTGATAACACGGAGGTCCCTTGGGTCGGGGGAAATGCTCTCTTTACAAGCCCTAGAGTGTACCTAGATTGGCGCGTAGTTCATGAGACTAGGGACCTTGGAGCCCCAAGACTACTTGGTGCTTGAAACTACTCCCAAAACATGTATAATTCTCATATAATAATTGATCAAACCCTAACTTGAATCTTATCATATAGGGAGTGTTGACTCCAGTACATGAGATAACTAGTCTTTTTAGCCTTGGCTAAATCATGAAATCTTTCTTAACTTAAGCGGGCTTGCCGAAATCTTAACATCATGCTTGCATGAGATAGACATCATACGAAAAATCATAAATATAATCATATGTAATTTGTAAACATTTATACATGCTAGAAATTTTATCATACTTGGAAGCATAAATCATAAACTCAACTTTTCATGAAACTTGCATAATTGGATATCATGTTCGTAAAACATAAAATCATGAATTATAATTAAAATTGGTATAAAACATTCCAATGAATCTTAAAACATCAATTAAAACATGAAGGGAACTGACCCATGAATTAATCATAGAGAATTTCATAGAATTGGCTTAAGACCTCATAGCATCATACACGTGAATTCATGAACTTGAGATGGGATTTTGGTATGAGAGTGAAGGGAAACTATCATTCATGATCTTACATACCTGGGTAATATGATTCTACACCCTTCCTTGAAAGCCCAAGAGATTTAGAGAAGAACTTGAAGAATTCTAGACTTGTTCTCCTTTGGGATTCTCTAATCTTGCATGCATGGGGATGGAATAGGTTAGAATAGGCTAAACCCACTTAAAATCCTCCTAATTGAGCTTAAAACAATGTAGGTTAGGGCTTAGGAGCTTAGAAATTATGGAAATGCCTTCATTAAATTCGTAGAAAAACTGTTCACTATCGAAGAAATGACTCACTCCAGAAGTCGTACCCTGATACCACGACTCGTGGGTTCCTTCTATTGTTGTCACTGCTTCATCTCTGAGTTTTTGGAGTTTTCCACAGGTCCAACCGACGGCTCATAGGTTCTTCCTACTAGTCGTACCTTCAATTGTCTGATAAATACCTAAAAACCCACCTTACCTGCCATGACTCCTGACCACGAGTCGTACCCCTAACCTAAGACTGGTGTTTTTCTCCTGTAACTCACCAGTTCGACTCCTTCAACTTCTAACGACCGCCTACCAATGACCCGTGGTTTGCAGTAATGGGTCATACCATGACCTCTACCATCCAACCTAAGCCGCTCTATCTTAAAAAATGGCTCCATCCTATGACCCATTGGTCATTCCTACAACTCCCACGTGTCGTCTTGAGATAAATTTTCCAATTTTTCTGCTGAGCACCCTTTCAACTCCCGAGTCTAGTCTTAGGCACTTTTGGGGTATTACACATTCACTAAGAATGTTTTTACTTACCTTGCATATTCAGCACAGTCAAATATACTCTTTAAAATATCATTTCATGATATGGGTTCAGGTGATCAAGCTCAGTCTAGCTGATAACTTGTTTCTCTCTCAGCCGAGTTTATGCTTGTCTTGGGTGCGTCCTCATCATCTGAGGAAATCTATCAATTCAGTTGTTTTTTCAATTATGTTTTAGTCTTGGAGATAGCTGGGGGCTTTTCCCAGCATCTCATCATATATACTTGTATGTTTAGCTTTGAGATTTAGCATTATGACATTATCGATTGAATTATGTTCATGTCGTTTACACTTCGTCTTATTCATGTTTAAGTTATCACTTTCTACATTATATAAGTGTTCTTTAATTGCTATGTTCATGCCATGGGCTGACATTTATCCATTCATGGTTTTGGGTCTCGTATCTCGATCCGGGGTCCCAGCTCAGGTCGTGAAAAATAGATTGAAATCTAAAAGTATGGACTTGACTAAGAACGCTGACTATACTGGTCTGTAGGAGAGCCTATAATCGACATATAATTGACTACTCTACGGCATATGTGTAAGCACACACGATCATGCAAGTAATATAGTGACTCTTTTAAGAGCCCCGATGTCGAACCGACAGGGACAATATTTTTAGTGAATTACATGTTCAAGTATTACTTTGCAAAATTCAAAACTACTAGTATGTCAAGATTTGAAGATTATTTTTTTCTAAATCTAACAGCAATAAAAAATTTAATCAGAAAACAATAATAAGAAGAATTTAGGGTTAAGGCCAAAAATTCATGCAAAGCTAATATTCATAATAGTTGAAGTGTTTTCGTTCATTTTTTGTCTCACCAGATAAATGAAAGCCTCTAAAAATACTCAAGCTAGCCTCAAAACTACATCATTGAACGGGGTTGTCACAACCTAATTTATAATCAATTATCTATGTGGAGAGGTTTACAGAGTTAACTCCCTTGGTTATGGACTTTCGAACCTCTAACAATTTATCCTAACTTGGCTTCGAAGCTACATCGTTGAGTGGGGATGTGAAAATTCCAACTTAGGCGTCTAGCTATCTTCCTGTTTAATAACGAAGCGAGGAGAATTAGGTATATTTCTATCATAACCCCGAATCAACCCTTGAGGCTTGAACTCACTTTTTACATTCTTAGTTCTAGTCAAAGTTTTTCTCTTCCAAGTTTGCCTAAGAATAACCAATAAAATTTAATGGTGATCAAGCATCAAAATGATTAAAAGCAAGAATGCAAAACAAACAACAATGAAAACTTAAACCATATGGAAATTAGGCTAAAACAATCATGTTATGTGGCCTCAACACCATAAAAAGAGTTTTAGCCATTAATTCTAATACAAGAATTCATCTTTGAGTTTGAATAAATGAAATTCAAGAGTGGGAAAAATAAAGAAAAATGAACCCTAGAAGAGTTTCCATCGTTCTCCCTTTGCACCTCTTCAGTTTCTAGAAAATATTACATGTTAATGATAAAATAAACTAAGTCCTCTATTTATAGATATTGACATTTTTCCCATGGACTTGTGCCTTCATGGCATGACCTTGTCACGGATGTTCATTGGTTTTGCATGGCATGGTAAGGCGTTGGATGGGCATGGCACAACCTTTGATGCTTAGAAGTCCCAGTGTTACACGGGCTTGGCGCACTGGCACACTGGCACACTGGTTGGAAGCATCTCTTACACACACGCCCAGCGTGGCATGGCGCCTAGCGCGCTACTCAGCCGACGTGCAACACTGCCTTGTGCGACAACCAATTTCTTCAAGCTCACTTCTTGCTATCTCTTTAAACTTCATTCAAAACTTTCTTCTTGTACATTAAACATCATATTAATCCCATCCTTAGTATATTTCACCTATAAAAATGAGCTAATCACACTGGTTAGTCCATGCATAAAATTATAGACAACATTACATAAGATTATACTTAAATTAAGGCAAAAACACGACTAAATCTCGGGTGTAAATATCACTTGGTCACGTAAATATGCCCAACATCACTACCCCAAACTTAAAGCCTTGTTCATCCTCATAACAACTCTATTACATCTCATGCACACGAAGGACTCATACATCACCGTTTAATGCAAGACGACTCAAGTTAAGGCTAAGGTACAATGACTAATATAGATGGAAAGTTCAAATAGAACATGTTATATATTGCACAATTAAAATCACATACAACTAAGTTAAGACCTCCTAGAATCAAGAATCGACTCTACCACCACAGCAAATTCATGCACATTAATGATTCAAGAAGTCCAATATGAATTCTATCTTTCCTCAAACATGTGCCATTACAACAAGAGAGATACCAATTCTCACTCACAAATTTTCAAATTATAACATGTATGGGTAAATGAATATAATAATGCTCACTCTCAAAGCTAATTCACATGCAACATGCAATTACCCATATGATTGCCCTTACTGTATTGCTCTGTTAATCTAGGAATGTCTAAAAGTAAGATTAAGTAGGACTTTATGGGTTGTAATGTAGGCTAAGGGACGAATATGTACTATTTTAGCTAATAATAGTGACTATCTTTCCTAAGCACTTTGAATACATTAATTTCGCATTAAGGACATCCTTTTCTTTATTTCACCCCTTGATTTTTCATGTATAACTATCCTTTTTGTTTTCCCAATTCTTTGAGCACACTTATGTTATTAGTAGGGAGTAATCACACATTAGACACTTTTTTATTTTCTTTTGTTCTTCTCTACTCCTTTCTTCAACTTCCACAACCACTATTTCCCTTCTTTCAAGATTTTTACTCCTTTAACTCTTTTGCATTTTCACTTAAGCTCTTAGGAGTTTTGGATCAAATTTAAGTCTATTCAAAGAAGAGGATTAAGCTTTTATTGTGGCTAACAAAGAATAGACTAAAGGCTTAAGGGGGTTAACTAGGATTATTTGTTAGGGGTAGGTAAAGCAACTGATGAAAATAGGCTTATTCACAGAAATGCCTACATGATCTCTTACATTAAACATCCCTCATTTAGTAGTGAAAATACACCAGGAAAGTTCTAAACTTTACATGATAGCATGGAGTTTAGAAAGAACCTTACACTCACGACACATGTCTAATTCCAGACAGACCCACACAGACTCTCGATACAGCTAATCACATGAATTCAAAATTAAGCAATAAGCGTCAAGAGTCATATTCCTTCGCCTAGGTGTCTTAAACAAGATGATAATCTTTGCTCAACATGCTTCACAATTAAAATATATATGCCTCTTACAAAAATATATAGCACTTAACAAAAGCATCAAGAAATCAATCAGTTACAGGTTCAAAAACAAAATTCTATTGACTCATTTTCCCTCAACATAGTCCCATTCCTCTAACTATCCATTTCTAGTGTGATCTTAAATACCTAAAGTATTGGTTATAGACATTTTCGATTTAGATAAATTAAGTCTAAGTTTGGGTCAACGAAATATTCTGAAATTACCTAGGAGCAACATAGAGTTAAAACCAGTTANACAGGTTCAAAAACAAAATTCTATTGACTCATTTTCCCTCAACATAGTCCTCATCAATCCATCATCGGGAGAAGTCCTTAACTAGGACTATAACAGTTATTTATAGACAAAATAAAAAAATTATTCTCGGTTTAAAGTGCCCCCCCTTTGAAAAAGAACCAAAAATAATAACCAAAGGGTGGGTGGACTGTGCTCAACTCAAACTTTTTTCATCAAACATTACTATACCAAGCACCACATTCACCCGAAATCAATCTAAAATTTTTTGAAATTTCCCTCATCCCACACTTAAAATATGTTATGTCCCCAAATAATGAATTAAAATTAGAACAAGGGTAAGGGATACTTCCTGAGGCCTCTAGTCCTAGATAATAGCATATTTTAATCCATTTTGCATCACCAGGGTCACCGACCCTACGCTTGTATTTTTATATGCTTCTTAACTTCTTCTTCTAAGGATACTCAAACTTCCCCTTTTCTTGTGCTTACTCAACCAAAAACAAAAACAAGATGAAGTTAATCTAAATAAAAAACAAAAAGGAAAAAATTATACCTATCGTACACTTGGGTTGCCTCACAAGCAGTTCCTAATTTTATGTTATGGCACGGCGTGAACCATCCTTTTAAGGATGTTCTCAAAAACTTATTCCCTTATGGGAACCATCTCCTTTTCTTCTTAACTTTATAGGGTAAAGCCTCCAAACTTACCCTCTTCACTTCTATCACCTCTCTCACAAACTTCTTTGGAAAATTACCAACAACAAACTAGGGCTCTTTTGTTGAGAGATCCTTCAGAAGTTGACCTTTGGAATCAACCACCCCATACTCATCATCTATCAGTATGTTGATCATGCAAAGATCTCTTTAGTGTGTTAGGGGGTGGATTTCCTGGAATACTCTAAACATCTCCTCCTCAACATTCACCTTCATTTCAGGGTGCCAGCTCTAACATCTATCACCGCTCCTCTAGTGGCCAAGAGCAGATTTACCAAGATGAGAGGTACCTTATTATCAATCTCAAATTCTAGGATTATAAAATGAGTAGGTATGATAAACTTACCTACTTTGATGAGCTAGTCCTCAATAGTCCCCTCTAGGGCCACCTTTGACTTGTCATCTAGCTACAACATCACTCTGATGGGCCTTGGTTTTCCCAAACCAAGTGTGTTGAACAGAGATAGGGGCATCAAGTTCACTTCCGCCCCTATATCACTCAAGACCCGCATCACCTCTTTTCCACTTATTTTTATGGGGAGGTTAAAACTCCCTGGGTCTTTGAGCATTTTGGGCATCTTGCTCGTTACCCTAAAACTGCACTCCTCACTGAGTGCTACAATCTAGATATCCATCAGCCTCATCTTGTTGGCCATCACATCCTTCAAGTACTTAGCGTACTTGGGAATTCCCTACAAAAGGTCAATGAGAGGAAAATTTATGTGAGGTTCTTTGAAAATATCAAAGAACTTCTAAAAAAAGCATCCTCCTTGCTCGTCTTGAACCTTTGTGAGAAAGGTGGTAGTGGTCTCTGTATTGGATGCAATGCTGGTTGTGAATTGTCTGCTGCAACCTTCTTCTTCGTGCTCTTGTCTGCTGATGGACCAGGTCTGACTAACTCTGGCTGCACCTCATTCTTCCTCTCTTTTTGTGGTGCATCAACCAGTAGTTTGACACGCCTAAAACTGATGGCCATGACCTGTCGTGGGTTTTAATCTATATTATTGGGTAAACCCCCTAGTGGTCTATTATGCTGCGCAACTGCCAACTGACCCATCTGCTTCTCCAAGTTCCAAGTGGCCAGCTGCATATTTTTTAGCTGAGCTGCCATTTTTACTTGGTCGGCTTCCATATGAGAATGATTTTCCATGATCTTTTGCAACATCTACTCAATTTGCTAGATTGGCTACTATTCTGTCTGTTCTACTACTAGTACTGTTATTACGGTTGTTGATAACTCTGACTTTGCTCTTGATTAGTACCCCAAGAGAAATTCGGGTAATTCTGCCAGTTTCAATTGTAGGAGTTCCAAAAATTCTTTTTACCTCTCTAGACATTCCCTAAAAAATTAACTGACTCTACATTTTCCCCGCAAGATTCTACACCATGCCCATTGTTGCCACATATCTCACACTAGCTAGCAGCTGGTTGCGTTGTATTTACCTGTGCCTGCGGTTTTGCCAAGTTCAACCTGTTGAACGGAGCCATTATTTGATGCTGAAAAGAGGCCAACTAGCTGCCAATGCATTCACGTTGTCAGCCTCTATCACCCCAGCTACTCTCTTACCTACTCCCTGGGATGCATCACTAAGCCACTCAGGATTTCCCTATTCTATTATGTTCAAACGAGTGTATAGTTCATCATAAGTCTTCTCCGATGCTTGCCTATTCGATGTAAATTCTAGAAAATTTTATAATTTGGGTCTAGACTCTCCACGAAAGTATGGGTCAACACTTTATAGCTTTGCTAGTGATGGGGGCAGTCTCTGAACAAGGACTTGAATCTCTCCCAAGACAAATAAAGATTTTCCTTCGGCCTCTTCTTCAAACTCAGGATTTCATATCTCAACTTTGTAGTCTTGCCAGAGGAGAAGAATCTGATAAGGAACTTCCTGAATAGGTCATCCCCAGTAGTGATGGAGTTTGGTGGTTCTACCTTCAACCACCTCTTTTCTTCTCCAAACAATGAAAATGGGAAAAAAGTCAATCTCACATAGTCAGTCGACACTCCGGTGGGGATGAAAATTTCATTGATCTCCAGAAAGTTCTATAAGTGCTGTTATGGGTCCTCATGTGTCATCCCTATAAAATGTCTACTCATGTACAACTACTGCACCATGTTCTTCTTTAACTCGAATAGACCTCCTGGATCCGATTTGGGGATACTAGAGGTCACATTCATCGTGAATTGAATTTCCACGTAGAGCACTAGCTTGGATGCCATTATTGCGGGTGAAACCTCATCCTGTTGAACCTGCTAAATGGGATATAGGGATGCACTCTCCCTTCTCAATTGTCTCAACCTTTTTCAAGTTCGAGGTATGGTTCAACAAGCTCTGTATCCCTTTCCAGCTTGCTGTAAGGACCAACCTGTTACCTAAAAATTAACAGACCAAGACCAAGTTTTTTAACACTTAAGAAAATATAAAACAACACAAAAATAATAAATTCACCAAATATTGCAAGTCCCTGTCAACGACTCCAAGAATTTGACTAGGCTCCTGCGCATGCGCAAGCGCGTGTAGTCGTGCTAAGTAATATAGTGACTCTTTAAGAGCTGGATGTCGAATCCATAAGGACTAGATTTTTAATGAATTACAAGTTTAATCATTACTTTGCAAAATTAAAAAAATACTAATTTGTCAAGATTTGAAGATTGTTTGTTCTAAATCTAACGATGATACAAAATTTAATCAAAAAATAATAAGAAGAAGAATCCAGGTCAAGGACGAACATTCATGCAAAGCTAATATTCACAATGGTTCAAGCGTTTGCTTTCATTTGTTGTCTCACAAGATAAATGCATTGTTCATGGACTTTCGATCCTCTAAACATTATCGAATTAGCCTCACAACTACATTGTTGAGCAGGGATGTGACAACCTAATACATAAGCAATTATCTACCTTTAGTTGTTTACAGGGTTAATGCCCTTTGTTATGGACTTTTGAACCTCTAATCATTTAACCTAACATGGCCTCAGAAATACATCATTGAGCGGGGATGTGACAATTCCAACTTAGGCGTCTAGCTATCTCCCATAAAATAACAAAGCGAGGCGAATAGGTATATTTCTATCCTAGTCGTGAATCAGCCCTAAAGGCTTGAACTCACTTCTTATATTCTTAGTTCTAACCTAGGTTTTTCTCTTTTTAGTTTTCCTATTAATAACAAATTCATTTTACTGGTGATCAAGCATCAAAATGATTAAAAGTAAGAATGCAAGACAAACAACAATCAAAAATTGAACCATATGGAAATTAGGCTAAAACAATCATGTTATGTGGCCTCAACCCAAGAAAAGGGTTTTAGCCACTCTTGCTAATAGAATAATTCATCTTTGAGTTTAAATTCATGAAATACAAGAGTGGAAAAAATAAATAAAAAATGAAACCTAGAAGAGTTTTTGTCGTTCTCCCTTTGCTCCTCTTCAGTTTACAGAAAATATTACATGAAACATGAGAAAATAAAAGTCCTCTATTTATAAATAATGACATTTTGCCCATGGACATCTTCCTCCGTGACACAATACTAGTCGTGCCAACCAGGTAGGGTGGCACGGCCTTGTCGCTGAAGTTCACTAGTTTGGCATGGCATGGAAGGGCGCTAGACGGGCGTGGCATGACCCTAGACGCGAAGAAGCCTAGCGTTGCACGGATCTCAACGCAGAGACATGCTAGTCGTGGCAAGGGCTTGGCGTACTAACACATTTGTTGTCATCACCTCGTGGACACACGCCCAGTGTGGTACAGCGCCTAGAGAGCTACTCAGCCTAGGTGGCACGCTGCCATGTGCGGCAACCAATTTCTTCAGGAGCACATCATGCTATGTCTTTAAACTTCATTCCAAACTTTCTTCTTGTTCGTTAAACAACATATTAAGCCTATCCTTAGTATATTTCACCTACAAAAAAAAGTGAATCACATTGGTTAGTCCATGCACAAAATTATACAAAAAATTACATGAGATTATACTTAAATTAAGCTAAAAACACGACTAAAGCTCAAGTATAAATATCACTTAGGCACGTTAATATGCCTGAGATCACTACCCCACACTTAAAGCCTTTTTCTTCCTCGAACAACTCCATTACATCTCATGAACATGAAGGACTCACACATCACAAATCGACGCAACATGACTCAAGTTGAGGCTATGCTACAATGACTGACTTGGAAAGTTAAAATAGAGCGTGTTATATATTACACAATTAAAATCACATACAACTAAGTTAAGAACTCCTACCCTCAAGAATCTACTCTACAACCACATCAAACTCATGCACATTAACCAATCAAGAAGTACAATATGAATTCTATCTTCCCTCAAACATGTTCCCTCACAGAAAGAGAGATGCAATTTTTCACTCTCAAATTTTCAAATTATAACATGTATGGGTATATGAATACAATTATGCTCACTCTCAAAACTAATTCACATGCAACATGCAATGACCCATATGCTTGCCCTAAGTGTATTGCTCTGCTAATCTAGGAATATCTAAAAGTAAGATCAAGTAGGACTTTATAGGTTGTAATGTAGGCTAAATGGATGGGTAGGTACTATTCTGGCCAGTAATGGTGACTATCTTCCCTAAGCGCTTTTAATACATCACTTTCTCACTAAGCATATTATTTTCTTTATTTCAACCCTCGCTTTTTCATCCATCACTATCCTTTTTGTTTCTCCAATTCTTTAAGCACATATGTTATTAGTACGGAGTAATCACATATTTGACACTTTTTCATTTTCTTTGTTCTTCTCTACTCCCTACCAACACTTATGCAATTTGAATTCCCCTAATCTTTTCTTCAACTTCCACAACCACTATTTCCCTTCTTTTCAGGATTTCACTATTGTAACTCTTTTGCATTTTCACTTAAGTGCTTAGGAGTTTTGGATCAAATTCAAGTTGATTTAAAGAAAAATGATTAAGCTTTTATTGTGGCTAATAAAGAATAGGCTAAAGTCTCAAGGGGGTTAACTAGGATTACGCATCAAGTGTAGGTAAAGCAACGAATTAAAATAGGCTTATTCAAAGAAATGCCTAAATCATTTCTTATATTTAACATCCCTCATTTAGCTATACAAACATACTAGTCAAGTTCTAGATGTTACATTATAACATACAATTTAGAAAGAACCTTACACTCACTGCACTTGTCTAATCCTAGACAGACCCATGCAGACTCTCAATACAGCTTATTAGATGAATTCAAATTTGAAAAATAAGCATAAAGAGTCATATTCCTGAGCCTAGGTGTCTTAATATAGGTCATACACTTTGCTCAACATGCTTCAGAATTTTTTCTCTTACAATCATGTATAGCACTTAACAAAAGCATCAAGCAATCAATAAATTACGATTTCAAAAACTAAATCCAATTGACTCATTTTCCCTCAAGATAGTCATTATCCATCCATCATTGTTAAGAGTCCTTAACTAAGACTATAATAGTTATTTATGGACAAAAAAATTATTCTTGGTTCATAGTGCCCCCCTTCGGAAAAGAACCAAAAAGAAAATCCAAAGGGTGGGTGAACTGTGCTCAACTCAAACATTTTTCATCAAACATTATTATACCAAGAAACAAATTCACCCAAAATTAACCTCAAAAGTTTTAAAATTTCCCTCACCCCACAATTAAAATATGATATGTCCCCAAAGCATGAATTAAAATTAGAATAAGGCTTAGGAATACTTCTTGAGGCCTCTGTGCCTAGCTAACAACTTGTTTTCATATATTTTGCATCACTAGGGTCACCGACCCCACACTTGTATTTTGACATGCTTCTTAACTTCTTATTCTAACCATACTCAGACTTCCCCTTTTCCTAGGCTTACTAACAAAAAAAACGAAGAGAAGTTAATAAAAAAATATTAAAAAAATAAACAAAAATTGTACCTATGGTACACTTGGATTGCCTCCCAAGCAACACCTGATTTTACATCATGACACAATGTGAACCATAATTTTCAGGATGTTCTCAAACACTTATTCCCTTTCAAGAACCATCTCCATTTCTTCTTAACTTTCGAGGGTAAAGACTCCACACTTTCACTCTTCACCTCCATCACATCTCTCACCAATTTTTTTGGAAATTTACGAACAGCAGACTCGGGCTCATTTGTTGAGAGATCCTATGGAAGCAGACCTTTGGAATCCACCACCCCACACTCTTCCTCTGTCAGTATATTGATCTTGCAAAGATCTCTGATGTGTGTTGAGGGTGGATTTCCTGGTATAGTCTGAATCTCTTCTCCTCATCATTCACCCTCATTTACAAGATGTCAGCTCTAACATCTATCATCGCTCCTCCAGTGGCCAAGAACGGACTTCCCAAGATGACGGGTATCTTTTCATCAACCTTGAATACTAGAATTACAAAATTAGCAGGTATGATAAACTTACCTACTTTGATGATCAGGTCCTCAATAATCCCCTCTAGGGCCACCTTTAACTTGGCAGCCAGCTGTAGAATCACTCTGGTGGCCTTGTTTTTCTCAAACCAAGTGTGTTGAATAGAGATACGGGTATCAAGTTCACTGCCACCCCTAGATCACACATGGCCCTCATCACCTCTTCTCCACCTGTTTGTATAGGGAGGGTAAAACTCCCTAGGTCTTTGAGCTTTTTGGGAATCTTTCTCATTACCCTAAAACTCCATTCCTTAGTGAGTGCTACAGTCTAGACATCCATCAGACTAATCTTTTTGGCCACAACATCCTTCAAGTACTTAGCGTACTTGGGCATTCCCTGCAAAAAGTCAATAAGAGGGAAATTTATGTGTAGTTCTTTGAAAGTATCAAAGAACATCTGAAAACAAGCATCCTCCTTGCTCTTCTTGAGCCTTTGTGGGAAAGGTGGTGGTGGTCTCTGTATTGGATGCAATATTGGTTGTGATTTGTCTGTTGCAACCTTCTTCTCTGTGCTCTTTCATGTTGATGGGCCAGGTCTGACCAACTCTGGCTGCACCACATTCATCTTCTCTTTTTGTGGTGCATCAACTAGTTAGTTTCCACTCCTCAAATTGATGACCATGACATTTTTTGGGTTTTTATCTGTATTACTGGGTAAAACCCCCAACGGTCTATTATGTTGCGCAGCTTCCAACTGACCCATCTACTTCTCCAAGTTGCGAGTGGCCAGCTGCTAATTTTTAAGCTTAGCTACCATTTTTTCTTAGTCGGTTTGCATCTGAGTCTAATGGCCAGGATCTTCTATAACATCTCCTTAGTGTTACTAGATTGGCCACTATTCTATCTATTCTACTACAAGTACTGTTATTTGATAAGGGGCATATTTATATGCCAAATCGATACTCAAATGTATAACTTTTGTCTTGTTTGTCTAATAAATTGTGTACATTCTCATGTAAATTGTA
>JACEIK010009518.1:9819-50761 GCA_018107945.1 Datura stramonium
ATAATTTATAAAATATTATAGCAATGACTTACATGAAATAATTTTTTTTTAAAAAAAAAAAATCTGCAATTTAGAAAGCATTCATGAGTCTTCAAAATAAGCACTAAAAAAATTATGGAAAGTAGTTGCAGTTTACCAGACTTGTTTTTTTTTCTGAAATGCTAAAGTTGCAATTGCATAAAAGCAGTTGGGTGTCATACGTAAGGCGACAACTTGCCCTAAGTTTTCACTATTCTCCACACTCCAACAAAGTTATGACAATCCGTTGAAGCGACCCGTTATATTATTCACCCAAGTTACTCATTGTAGGATTTAATATGTTTTGATGATGACAAAATGATTTGGGCCAAAAGAGTTGGGTTGGATCAAATAAATAACATGTTAGGAGCTAAACTAAATGAACTAGGTACAACGGTTTCATGTTCCATGCAAAAGTTTGACTGTTGGTAAAACTCTGAATGAAGGAGTCTCGAATTAGAAAAAAGAATAAGAGATATGTGGGAGTCTCTTGAAATATCTTCGATAATCTTTGCACGAAATAAAACTCATAAATATTGCATAAGTCAAGTTGTGCGAAGCAAGGAGTTTGTCTCTATCTCAAACACTATCACATATTCTAGTCCTTATCCTAAAAGTATTTGTGTTTAACCAACTTACTTTCACTATTTATTATAAATATCAGACCCTTTATTGAAGAGACTCACGCACTTATACTAAGAGAAGTATCGGAAATCAAATAGTATAGCGAAGATCTTCTTAAATTTCTGTCTAACCATTCAAGTGCAGAAGCTGATACAAAGGGCCAGATAAAGAACATGTTTCATAGTGTCTTCAATTCTAGCCTTTTATGTTAGACTATCATATCGAAATTTTAACTCTCTGTAGAGAAGTTCATATTTTTTCAATAAACTTCATTATAAATTTGAATAGATCCACATACACCTTGGTTGACACGAATATATAAGCCATGTTATACTGTTGAATAACAAGCCTTCCATTTTCTATTTTTATTTTTAGAAAACTCGTATGCTTGGGAGTCCTTGATGATTAAATAAACCATGATTTTACCATGACTGCAATTTTAAAGAGACGCGAAAGAGAAAGCCTATGGGGTCGCTTCTGTAACTGGATAACTAGCACTGAAAACTGTTTTTACATTATATGATTTGGTTTTTTGATGATCCCTACCTTATTGACAACAACTTTTGTATTTATTATTGCCTTCATTGTTGCTCCTCTAGTAGAAGGATTGTTATTGAGTTGTTACTTTACTGTTCTTTACATTTCCAAAGTAGTCTTAAGAAAAAGATAAAGTAACCTGGTCCATCACTTAGATGAAAATATGTTACAACCCAATTCTGCCCCTTCTAGTGTTATAAGATCGTGCAAAGATATCATTAATATTGTTTGATTGTCTACCTACTCCTACCATGTTTGTTGGTGAACTACAACCTTCAAAAATATTGGTAAATCCATAGTACCTCAAAGATCAAACTCATTGTCGATAGGTACTTCAATCCACTTAGAACGTTTAATTATTGCATACATGTCCAACGTCAACTTCAAAGACATAACGATAACAAATCATTGTCCTAGATACGAGTCTCACCGTAAATTGAAAACTCATTGTATGTAAAAGACATTGGATATCATTATAACCAATAAAAGTTCATGATCACTTACACCCATTTACTTCTAAAGACGCGTTGCAGATGCTCACATTTAAGGGAGCTAGATCGGGAACCTTGGCACCACTTTAGGATGACCATTGTATCTCACATGTTGTAGAAACTCATAAAAAATGAATTAATTATATATCGTTGCCTGCTACACATCTTATATACTTTTTCTTGTTGTTTAAATGGCATGTATATTGCCCCACGAATAAATGAACAATTGTTTCTTGCTCAGACTCAATTTTAAGAAGAAGAAAAAAAAGACAGCATGTACAGTGCGTTGCCTGCTACACATCTTATATACTTTTTCTGTTGTTTAAATGGCATGTATATTGCCCCGCGAATAAATGAACAATTGTTTCTTGCTTCATGACTCAATTTTTAAGAAGAAGAAAAAAAGACAGCATGTACAGTGCAACAAATTACATTGCAATATGGATTCTTCTTATTTTAAAGTGACAAAAAATTTAACTATGCCACAACTTTTATTAAAAGAAGGAGAAAAAATGAAAATTTTAAATGGTAAGTCAAGCACTTAGCAACAAGTTGAAAAAGAAAATTTAAAACAACAAGTGACTCTATTTGCTTTATGACTTGCTAACTTATTTTAAAAATTCAGCCTTACAGGTGAAACAGTCATTTGCAGTGGCCAAATAAGGTTTGTCATCGAGGTCCGCATGATTTATCCCTTTTGGTATATGTCAAAATTACATTCTCCCTTTTGCTGTTTTAATTTTTTAAAGAGTTTTTCCCCGCTTTCAAAAGCAATTTTTCTTATTGACTGGTCATTTCACATCTCCAAAATGAAGTATTCTCTTTGGAGACTAGCTCTGTTAAGTCCAACCACCTCCCCCTCCCCAAAAAGAGAGATAGTTCAGTGCACTAAAGTCCAACCCAAATTATAATAAAAATTAAGGGAAACCATGAAGAGATAATAACAATTACTAAGTATAAAAGCTTAAAATCCTTGTCATCACCATAAATTCTCAAGCAAATGATCAAGTAGAAGATTGTCACAAAACAAATAAGAAACTAACAACAAAGTTCTCAAATCTGAAGAAATTAAAATGAACAATCTAATTAATGAAATTGTCATTGATAACATCACTAGTTGATACCCAACAAAATTAATCTAAAAATTAGTACTAGCATTACCTACTCTGAAGAAAATCTTCAAAAATATCAAACTTCTCCTTCTCTATAGAAAAGTTCTTTTTTATAAACATAGATTCATAAAATCCAGATTGAGCAATTTTAAAAAAACACTCGATTTTTATTATCCAGGGACTTCTCAAAAAAATTGTCTAATAGAATGCTAGAAATCTAAAAAGCTCCAAAAATTTTCAAAAAGAAAACGAGAAAGAAAAATTAATCAATCAATGTGAACTGTTTGAGAATGTGAACTCACTTTTTTGCAAAAAGGTTTGTAAGCATGTATTTGTTGAGAAATTATATATATATAAAATCCATTTTAGATTTTGAGTTCTGCTTCTAAAAAAGGCGTGATTATTGAGGGGATTGTACACATACGACTGACTGGCTAATTTGAAGACAACTTCTGCTTTAGGTGATGCAGACTGAAATTTTGATTGCTCAATTAGTGATTTCAGACTTCCATAATCTCCATAGATCGATGCTTCAATTATGATTCTCATAAGAACCAGAGACTTCGCCAAGAGAAACTTCACCACATGATTAGGATTGTCCCTCGAATGTTTCCTAGCACAATTACTTTGAGGTTGTCGAATGTTAAATCAAGATAATAAATCCTGAGATAGAGGTACACCACCACTATCCACCTAAGAAAGAATAACAAAAACGCCAAATGTTAAAGAGGATCCGAGGTGTAAGGAAATCACTAAATAAGGAGAAAGAAAAGAACCAAATGATTAAGTAAGAACCTTGATTTCTAGATATTGTACATATGGGAAGCTTCTGATCAAGCACAAAGCATGGGATACGAAATGTAATTCACTTAGATAGAGATGTTTCACACCAGTTAAGATGAAATGGAGTTCAGTTGGTACTTCTCCTTCACCCGCAACCGAGAACTCGGGAAGAAACTGAAATTACAAGATGACTCAAAGCCCAAATTAAAGATGTTATGAAGAACATTTAATTTTAACACCATAGTTATCCAAGTGAGATGTTCGAGTGTACAAAAGACTCAAACATAGCAATGCAATGTTTTGATTCCAGTATATACAGAGCAAGTGAAAATTTTGCTAGAAGGGGTATATTTTTTAAATAGACAAATTTTATATTGCCTGTAAAGTCGAAGGACTTCAACTTGGGAGCATTACTCTTCAATGACGTCTCTTAAATCATAGATTTCTCGAGAACAAGCAATGAGAGATAAAGCTTCCCAGCAACCTGGACAAAATGTTACGATTACATAGTTTCAGGATACCAACTCGAAATCCTCCAAGGCTGGCGGAGGAAGCATAAAACAATCTTCAAGAGTTAGATGCCTCAACTGCAAACATTTGAAACTTGAAGAAGGCAATTTGTTTGGTCGCTTCCTAAACGGAAATTTAAGAAGAAGATCTTCAATTCCATTTTCATAAAGGAACCCTAACAACTTTCCAATATAAGGATAGCCTTCCAAATTCGGAATATAAAGGATAAACTTCTTAACTGGTCCTTCATGAAGGGTAAAAAATGTGGCATATAATATTTTTTCAAGTAACTTGTAAGATGTGTTTTCCAGCGTTCGATTTCCCAAGTGTCTTAACTCAGAAGTCTACATCATTTATATCTCCATTTCTTTGATAAGATGCTTGTCCTCACAATATCTAGTAAAAGAAAACGTATCATAATATCATCTAATATATCCTCAGGAAGGTTGCTCAATCTATCGAAAGGTAAAGTTCCACTATGTCCTTGTCCTCTCGAGGCATCATAAGTGAGATGATAATAAGAGCCATAGGACAATGATAAAGAACAGAATGGTGACGCAAATTAAAGAGCCTCAGATGATAAACTAGAAAATAAAGGCAATTTGTTTCAATATGATAATTTATGTACAATTGATATTCTAGATAGGATATATTTTACATTTTAATTAAGAAGGTTACGTGATCTGCAACGCTAGCAAAGTAACATTAAAATACTCATAACAATAAAATTGAAGGAATTAAAATACTACAACAATGTTTTTCCTCGAATAAATATTTATTCTCAAATTCATTGATGCTTTATATGGTTTTTCATAAGTCCAACAAATCGAAGTTATTGAACTGAAATCGAAAAGAGAAAAATCGAATAATACTAAAATATTTAATTAGGTTTATTAATTGTTCATAGTATTTTATTTTAGAAAATCGGTCACAAAAATACCGAACCATAATGTCTCAAAAAATCATACCAAACCAACCGATGAACACCCATAATCAAAAGATCCAGTAGAGGATGATAATATAACTAACCAAGTAACTTCAAAGTTCCAAACAAAAGCCGAATGAATTACTTAACAAGAATGTCTCAAAATCGTACCAAACCAATCAAATAAAACCAACAAGTAATTTCAAAGTTCTCAAACAATATGAAATAGTAAATAAGCTCCCCCAACAAAAGCATCACTCCATCTGTGTCCAAAAAGAGAAACCAAAAACCTTTTATCAAGAAAACATCTTTAGCACCTACCATAATCAAATTAAAAATAAAGACTCAAACTTCCGTATAGCTACTGTGAAAAACAAATATTCTACGAAGTTCTAGAGCCTAATTGATTGATTTAACTTCTTGTTGATATTATAATTGCACGAATAATATCTGCATATGAAAATAATAACAGCGACATAGGCATTTTCATATCTACCATTCATCGCTCACATTTCTTCATCTCTTATGATGATATTTATCTCAATTGTGTGTGATTAATAAGCTCATGTGATCTTGTACTTCTATGATTTATTACAACTACTACTACTATTACTACGTCTCAATCTCAAGCCATAGTCAGATTCTATGTGGGAAGTAACAGTAGTAAATAATTACGCACTTAAGTACTAAAACAAGAAAAAGATGGGAATGTTTGTCAAACACATCACATAAACTAGGACCGAGGAGTACTTAAGTACTATCATAGTACCTTTTGCTGTTTTATTTTGGGTTGGTTTTGTCCAACATCATCTTGTTGAATAGAAGTCTGAATTATTTTCATCGGCAGGCTGCACACACACTAAATACTTCGAAAGGTAAAACAACATTCTAGGTCAATCCATGTTGCAAGATGGCAATATTTCAGATTCAAAGTGAAAAGAATAATAACTTACTTCAACGGACGATTCATGAGCACTTCTATATTCTATAGTTGATGGTCCAATGGAAATACCTATGCCCGTATTTTTGGTGACATTCTTTGTAGTTGCTCCAAGTGTAGCAGTTTCTTTAACAGGGAAATTATATTCGGGACGGTCATCTTGTAACCAACCATAAATTCTTTTTGTCATACAACAATAACTAATTAGAATCCGTAAATATGAATCAATATGGCCTCATCTCATTCCAGCACTCAATCATTTGTCTTTTAAGGAATTTTTTTATATTAGAAATTCTCTCTAAATATCACATTATCCTTAATAAAGACATACAATCTGCACTTTCTTCGCTATGATTTGAAAAGAAACTTTGACAAGTGATGATACTTCTATTATTTTGGCATTGGAAACTAAAACATCAACAAGCTAAGCTGTAAAAGTATCACGAAAGCAATATGCTATTTAATTTCTTACCATGCACGACCACAAGTTAATGATGATATTGAGAAGGTATATTTTGGAAACTCCCAGTCAGTCTTCATGCAAAAAGGACTTCTCGTTTGACTTTAAGAGATCTAGCCGAATGTTCCCTTTGGTGCATCCTAGCAAGATACAAATTATACTGAATCTCGAACTGCGTCACTACACGGCCAAGTTCAATAAAGTATCTCCCTACATAGTTGATCATCGTTTGGATTGTCTGCATTATTCTATGGCGCACCTCGCATCACACATTCCGCATTTTGGTGCGTATCCTTTCAAAGTCCTATTTCAATGTAAAGCCAACCTGTCAAATGTACAGATGATCTTAGAATATGTATGAAAAGTCTTTTTGAGGGGCATCTAAAAGACAGCCAAAAGTAAGAAAGAACAGTAAAAGAGTATAAAGTGTGCGCATTCTTTTCTTTCACAAATGAAATAAGGCGTCGTGCAACCCAAAAAATTTGGGCGTTCCGTAGCCTCAACACTAGTTACTGCAATGAACCTTCTCCACTTCAATATTTAAAGGAATTGGTAAGCAGTTAATCAAACATATCTGAGCAGTACTTAAAATTTACTCAATCTTTGAAGCCCAATTTATGTAGCACTCGAGAGTAAATTTGACTAATCTTTGAAGTAAATTGAATTAGATCAACTCAATGTTTTAAAATTATATGTTATATATTCAAAATTACATGAAAAGTATTATAAGTTGCAATTGTTCTCGTAGTATTGGCGATTGAAAATACATTTTAAAATATTGGTGAAACTTTAATTAATCTCGAAAAAAGATGTGCAACATAAACACTTTGAATGTTACTTCACGACAAAGACAAGACGATGTTTTGCGTGAGGATGCACACACATATGTGTATTGACATAAAAGAACTACAAGGTAGGTCAATCTGCATCAACTTACCTATGAGTACCTGCGAGATCCCATCAGTACCCGTGTTATGGCTAGCGCGCACTTGTGGTAGAGCAAATACAAAAGTCATGGAATAAGAGGCAACTCAGCTCAAATAGTACTTGGCAAGTTAATTGAACGAAATGGAAGAGATACAAAGCATAATTTTTCCACTTCCTCCGGGTACCAAAAAGATCAAACACTTTCTAATTAATATTTTATTTCATAAACATTTTTTAATCATGATTAATTAATAGAAATACATGATTAGAAAGTATCCAAATGCATGAAACAACATAAATGTAAGCTCATTAAACCTGGGCTAGTGGATGAACTACCATTGGATGACATGCCGGAGATGTTGCAAACCAAATGCAAAGTATCACCATGTTGAACATCTAGTTAGTGTTAAGTCTCCAACAGGGGAAAAATTACAAATAATAACAGAAAAGAGACAAAATTAACTTAGGCCGACCTGGATGAAAGCTCAATAAGATAAGAAAAAAGGTATGAAAAAACTCCCCTTGGCTAGAGATATAAGTTCATTCATTTATAACTATACTAAATATGACATATTAAGTGTATAAAAAGGATAGTGCATGAAGAAATGACTTCATCATCCTTTGAAGTATTTTCCTCAATAGACTTAGACGTTGTTGTTCAATTGGCATTCCAATCAAAAGAGCTATGTCTTATTTCAAATTTCATACTCTCCTCTACATGACATCACAATAGATTAAAAAGTGAGAATGCAAGTAAAATCACATTGTTTAGCGTTAAACATGCACAACGTATCACACAAATTTCTTTTTTACTTAAATAAATAGGCACAGTTCAAAATTTTGCTATCCTACTGAAACAAGAAGTCGTAAGGGTAGGTAAATTTAATATGATTTCAGTCAAGTTGCAAATTTACAACTAGAGCCGTGGGAGGAACTTAAACAAAAACAAGTACCTACCTGATTGCTAATGCACAAATTGTGTGTTTGAGAATCTATAGTATCCCCATCATCATATCAATGCCTTCATATTCATGGTCCTTAGAAGCTTCACCAGTGTGAGCCATTTTCTTTCAATAGCTGCAAGCACCAAGGGTGTATATATGAGATCCACCCTCGCATCAATGTGAGAACAGAAGTTTACAATGAGAATGAAACTAAACGAAGCAACAATCAAAGAGAAAAGTAAATATTTGTCAAGAGCGGATAGCATAGTCTCGCATCCAGAATAATAATTTTTCTCCCGATAAACTACCAACTGGTCTTTACCATACAAACGGAAAGAAATTAACCTTTATTCGAGGTCCAGTTTCATTCACTTTAAGTTCCTAATATCATATGTTAGAGTTCTAATGTCATTAAACATCAATGTGAAACTTTTCATTCTTCAACATCCCACCTCATGCCCAGGGTTAGACATCTGGAGCATGGACTATTTAATTTGGGGGCCCAACATCGGGTGAGATGGGTCTTGCTCTGACAAAATGTAAAGAAATATATCTTGAGCCTAACTAAACTTCAAAAGCTATTTTATGAGGGGAGGATTTTCCTAATCCATATAAGAAGATCACTCATCTCATTAACCACTAATATGAGACTTTTTTCATTCTTCAATACTAAAATGCCTGAATACATGAAAGTTAAATGGTTTGTAGATATACATATATATATATATATATATATGGGAAGAAACAAATCTCAATAAACCATAGAGATAATAGTAAAAATAGAAAGAAAGCTTCAATTATATGAGATCTGTCCTCAACATCAATGTGTGAGAACAGTAATTTACAATGAGAATGAAACTCAACAAAGCAACAATCAAAGAGAAATTAGTAAATAATTTTTTGAGACAGATATACGGTAATAGTCTCGCCTAGACTTAACAAGCTTACTCAGTTAACCAGCAACTGAAAATATTTCATTACTTCAAAGCTACCAAAGTAAACATTTTATTCGAGATCCATATTTGTTCACTTTAAGTCTTGCAATTAAAATGGAAATTTTTCATTACTTCAGATTCTAGAAGAATCTAATAATGTTCTGCTTATTCACACATTAGTAAGTACATATAAGGCACAATTTTGTAGTATAAATGAAGATAAATAGATCTTATCGGTATCTTTCTAAGGCATATACAAGTGTGTTCTAGCCAGTATGAAAGCATGTACAACTTGTGGTAAGAAGTAAAATTGGTTCAAATTAAAAACTCTGAAACAATCACAGGAATTCATAAATTCCAAATGATATATTTTGCATTTTGGGTTGAGAAAGTTACAAGACCAAAGACCACTCCAAAGCAAGCAATATTCAAATACTCATAATTTGAAAATTGAATGAATGTTTCAAGAATACCAAACCTGCAAAATAGTAATTGTAAGATCATCACAATAAGTTAAAAAATAAGAAAAAATTTTAACAAGTGAGTTAAAAACCTCATACCTAATACGTATACACGTTTGAGTTAGAAACAAAATAATAGATAAAGCTACATTCAAATCCGACGATCAAGAAAATAAACTAATCTATAAAGTTCTTTCATTCTATATATGACTATCAAATGAAATTCATTTCTCAAGCAAAGAAACGTATGAGAGTATACTGCCCAAGCGATAAAGACTCACTGCGCTATCACACGAAAATGACAATTCATATCATGTCCGATTTAGCATATGCATGATGCCTGAATCGAAAAGACATTTTCTGAAGTACTCAACAAACTAAAATTCCTAAAAGAAAATCTCTTTTAAGTTTTGACAGAGTCGAGATTGGATACCTTAGAGAAACACTAATTTTATCATCCAAATAATTAATGACATCCCAATATATGGGGTTTCTATTGCATAAACTAAAAGCAGGTTCTTATTTCGAACTCATAAAATAAAGATAAGAAAGAAATCAAGACTTCAAGAATGTAGTCTGAGTTTGAATCTCTGTAATCCATTTTGATTCTGCCTTCACACTATATTGAATTCAACTTTTGCATCAATAAGAAGCAAAGAGTACTCAAGAGCTTCCTGCTTGGATGACTGATTTTTGATATTTCAGCTTTAAAAATTGCTTTAATGAATTTTATTAAATTTTACACAAATACTGCAAAACTGCTTAAAATCTATTTTTGCCTATTCAGAACAAAAGCACTTAATGGCTTAAGGTCTGAACTATCTAGATATAGACTTCATTAATCAGAAGAAATGAGGCCTAATAGGACCCCGAAAAGTTAAAAAAATGTCTTCATAAAAACGGAAAATTACATAAAATATGCATCTAAGACATTTAATTATAAATATTAATACTTCTAATTATTTACTAAAAATAAAATTTTAATTACAAAAATAACAGATTTTATATTAAAAAGTACACACTATTATTTTTTGAAAAAGTGGGTATAAAATTCGGGAAGTAGATCACATGTGCTATTATTTAGATCCATTTTCAATGAAAAGTTTACAAGTTTACCTTCTATGTATCAAAACATATTTTTTCCTTTAATTCCTCTTAAATATTTTTTCAAATCACTATTGTCCTTAATACACTATCTTCCTCCTTCCTTATCAAAATATATTCTCTTCCTTTAATTTCTCTTAAAGATATATTATTTTCCTTTCTTCAAAATTCTCTGATTTTTCTAATACACGCTCTCCTCCTTACTTAGTACTCTTTGCTCCATACTTGTCATAGTACACGCCCTCTCTCTGAAATTTTCGTGATTGTTCTTCTTTCAACAACTGAAAATAGCTTGTTAGATTAATCGCTTGTCTGGCCTTCTCGTTCCGCCCGAGAAATATGAAGATGAAGAGGATTGAAACCTACAAGATCTACATCTTTAAGAAGGCAAAGAAGAGCACTCAAAACCTACAATATCTATGACATCTTCAAAGGTGTTCAAGAAAGCTCATCTAGATTATTTTTGAAAAATTGGCTTAAGAGTCTTCTGAAGAAAAAGAAGATCATTGATTATGTGATGAAGGATGTTATGAAAAATTTAATTTTTTTGTATTAATTCACTATTTTTCATTAGTAGTAGAAATTTTTTATTATATATTGTATTAGATCTTATTTCACTATGTATTGTATGAATAGGATATATAATATTATATGTTCACCTTATTAGATAATTTATATATATATATATGGAATGAATATGGAAATTGATTTAATTAATTTTTTTATACTATGTTATATATAAACATATTTTGGAGTATGGATTGTGTATAAAATATGATATATCTAATTAATCTAAGTGTGTTTTTATTTTCTAGGGTCTAAATTTTGTGTAGAAACTTGTGTATCTTTATTTTTCTATTGTTTTACATGTTTGTGTGTAAGAAATTTATAAATACTTTAATATATGAATAGTGTATAAAATATGATAATACAAAATTGAGTTACTTAATTTTTTTATATGAAGTTATATACAAACATGATTTAGTATATGGATTGTGTATAAAGGAAAGAAAAAAACATTTATAAGGAAAATAAGGGAAAACAAAAAATCTTAGAGAAACTTATGGAATAGAGAAAGGTTAAAATCTAGGAGAAATTTATGGAATGAACATCAAGAAAAATACTACTATCGTGATTATGCATACAGTTTTATCATTTTTTTAGTTACTGTATTTTTCTCTTTTTACCTATCTCATAGATTTTATACTTATTTAAGGGTGAAAATTATTTTCACCGCCCAACTTCGCTTTAAAAAATAAAACTTCCCCTCAACTTTGAACAACAATAGACATTCTTCCTCTTTATCCTAATTGACTTTCTAAAATATCTATTTTACCCTTGTTATTTGCAGTCCTCTATTTACAGTAATACCTTTTTATATTGTATATAATATTTATTTTTAACCTAGATATTTATAGTTTCTATTTAAATTCACTAACGTTATAAGTAGAACAATACTTTTATGGATTTGTCACAAAATCTAATGCTATTTAGTTTTTTTTATTTATTTATTATATTATTATTTTTTTAATATATTATTATTGTAATTAAAATATTATATCCATTAAATGTGTATATATGTATGTGCATGCATTGTGTGTATTTATATTTTCTTATTCTTGTCCTCTCATTGTCTATATAAATAAATAACATTTGATTTTTTATTAATAGAATACTTATAAATTATAATTTAAAATTATTTTAGATTATAAATAAATAATCTTTAAATTTGTCTTTATTTTATTGGATTTTTCTGTATTTCATGCATTGAAATATATTTATACAAAATTATTATTAATTTTTATTTTTATTTGTATAAATAAATATTAGAGTTTTGATTATTATTAAATAGAATTATTTTTTATTTTACTAATTTATTTCATTATAGAACGCCATTAATTGATATACTCAATTAGTATTTTTTATTTTATTTTATCCCAAAAGTTAATATTCATTTATTTTATTAAAAAAATTATTACATAGATTAAAAAAAATATATTATGATTTTAAAAAAGTAAAAAGAAGAAGACAAAGTTGATAATGTAAGGGTAAAATAGATATCTTGATAAATCAATTAGGATAAAGGGGGGAGAATGTCTATTGTTCAAAGTTGAGGGGTGAGTTTGATTTTTAAAGTTTTTTAAAGTTAGGGATGTTAAAAAAATATACTATGATTTCCAAAAGAAAAAGAAGAAGACAAATATGACAATGTAAGGGTAAAATAGATATTTTAAAAAGTCAATTAGGATAAAGGGGGGAGAATATCTATTGTTCAAAGTTGAGGGGGAAAGTTTAATTTTTAAAGCAAAGTTGGGGTATGAAAACAATTTTCACTCCTTTATTTTAATGTTATATTTAAAAATAAAATAAAACTATTGTAATTTCCAATATTGACTCGATATAGTATATATACGTTATTTTCTCATTTTAATAATTAATATTACCCACATCTTACATTTTGGATCCACAATTTCTGGGGTCCACTTTTTATCTCACATAAGGAGCCTCACACAACTAATGTCAGTTGTGTGAGGCACATATTAAAAATATTTTTTTAGCTTCTCATTGTTGTTACTACAATTTCATTAGCTCGACAAAGTAAAAACTCTCACTAGCAAATCCTAACCTTAACATAGATTTTGGGAGATTTATAATTTGTTTGGTAAATTTTTAACATTTATTTATTTTGAATAATTATTTTTGTTAAGTGTTTTTCAAGAAAGTAATTCTTGGAGAGAAGTTGTTCGTGCTTGTTTTTTTTTTTAAAAAATTTTAAAAAAATATTTTTATCAATATTAGAGTAGTAATTTGTGTTTAGGCAAAAGTCTGAAAAGTATTTTGGAGGAAAACTACTTTTTATAGAAATAACAATAACATATGGGTGTAATCCCAAAATGTAAGGTTTGAAAATGGTAGATTGTATGCAGATTTTACCCTTATCTCATGAAGGCTGAGAGATCGTTTCAAAAGACCAATGGTTTAAATGCAGCAAACAAAACAATTATTAAAAATATATATAAGTGATGAAAATACGAAGAATTAATAATAATAATAAAAAGCATTGCAATAGTTAGGAAATGGGTCAAAATTATCCATCTACTTTAGTTGAATAACTTATTTTATCCTCCGTCATACCATGAGGCCATATTTTCTCTCGTTGTCATTAAACTATTTATTTCTGCCTTCTATTTAAAGAAAATCTCCAACCACAGCAAATTCCAATCTTCAAAAATAAATTTCATAAAACCCATATTATAACCTATCCTGGGTCTCCATCCAATTTAATCAAAATGGACCCAAATTTCTAACCTGTCCATCCAAACAAATAAACCTATATTCTCACAAATATCCAGATCTTGAGAAGAATGGAATGGGTCAAATGTCTGATCAGATTGATACATAATATCAGCGTTCTTCCTCATGCTTATTATCCTTCTTGTTATTTCAAAAGGTCACTCAACTATAAAAAATTATCTAACAAAGTCATTCAACTTTTATTTCTATAAAATCACTCAACTTTGAAATTTTCTCTTATAAAATTACTCAACTATATTTATTATAAAAAATAATGACATGACAAAATTCTAGTTAATTCTTATGTTATATAGTCATAACCGATAAATAAAATAAAATTAATGAAGACTCATATCTTACCTACAAGCATCAATTCATAAAAGGAATTTTTTTGAAAGGGAAGTAATTTTTGTTTTTAATAATCACAAAAAAAAAGAGTAAAAAAGAAAAGAAGAAAATATATAAAGAATTGATTATAGAATACACAGCTAAGTAGGGGTGGAAATTGGGTATTAATTTGACTAGGGAGGGTCGTGGGTCGGGTTATTGGGCTGTAGGTAGGTTGAATGGGTATTTAGATAGGTGGGTTTTTTTAATTGATGTGACCAAATAAAATAGGACATTTGTCCAATCCAATTTTGTAAAACCACGATTAGATCTGTTAAAATAATACTCATAGATGGTTTACTTGAGTAACGGCAATGGCATAAATTATCTAACTTTTAACGGATGGCATGAATGAGCTTATTCCTAATGTTCGATTGCATATTTGAGATTTTTTCTTTTTAAATAATTAATATTTAATAGTGTGATTTTATAAAAAGAAAATCTCAAAATTGAGTATTTTATTAAAATAAATAAAATTGAGTGACTTTGCTACCTAATTTTTCATAGTTAAATGACTATTTGAGATATCTACTCAACGTATCTTTTGGAAATGAAATTGGAAAAACATTTAAGTGCTTGACTTAAAGTGTGTCATAACAGTTTTGATTTTTAAAGTTTGTCAAAATATAAGCAGTTTTAATCTCCATCAAATATTTAATAAATTTCATTTTTAAATTTAATGGAAATATACTTACATTAATTTATTTGCTAGGCTGTAATGTCATTAGACACCAATGACACTTTTCATTCTTCAACATTCCACTTGCTGCTCAGGGTTGAACATCTAGAGCGTGGACAATTTAATTTGGGAGCCCAACATTTGGTGAAATGGGTCTTGATTTGATACAATGTAAAGAAATGAAACTTGAGCCTAATTAAACCCCAAAAGCTATTTTATGAGTGGAGGAGTTTCCAAGTCATTAACCACTAATATGAGACTTTTTTCATTCTTCAACACCAAAATGTCGGAATACATTAAAGTTAAATGGTTTGGGTAGACATACATATACATATGGGAAGAAACAGGCTCACTAAATCATAGATCACAGTAAAATTGAAAGAAAGCTTCAATTATGAGATTTGTCCTCAACATCGATGTGAGAACATTAATTTACAATGAAAATGAAACACCACAAAAGCAACAATCAAAGAGAAATTAGTAACAATTTTTGAGACATATACTAGAATGGTCTCACGTCTAGACTTAACAAATTTATTCTCAGTTAACCCGCAACTGAAAATATTTCATTACTTCAGAGCTACCAGATTTAAACATTTTATTCGAGATCCAATTTGTTCACTTTTAAGTCTTGCAATTAAAATGGAAATATTTCATTAGCCTCGTAGCTTTTAAGAATCTAATAATGTTCCCGCATACTTACACATTAATATATAGATAAGGGGCACGTTTGTAGTACAAAGGAAGATAAATATTATCTTATCGGTATCTTTCTAAGGCATATACAAGTGTTCTAGCTGGTATGAAAGAAGGTACAACTATGGTAAAGTAAAATTATTCAACTAAAAACTCCAAAACAATTTAGAATAAACAAGATATATTTTGCATTTTATGTTGAGAAAGTTACAAGACCTAAAGACCACTAACAAAGTAAGTAACATTCAAATACTCATAATTGAATATCAAACCTTCAAAATAGTAAATGTAAAATCATCGTTAATAAGTTAAAAAGAAGAAAATTTTTAACATGTGAGTTAAAAACCTTACATGTGAGACGTATACATGTCTCAGTTAAAACCTCGTATCCGAGCCGATACATATACGAACAATGCAATAGATAAAGCAAATTCAAATTCAAACATCAATAAAACAACCAATTCCATGAAGTTCTTTCATTTTATGACTTAATGAGATCAAATTAAATGAAATTCATTTGTCAAGAAAGAAAATATGGTGAGTAATGGGCCCATGATCACGCTATCACACACAAAATGACAATTCATATCATGTATGATTTTAGCATATGCATGATGCCTTTCGAATCTAAAAAATATTTTCTTGATGCGCTTTACCCTTTTATTTATGTCAGCTAGATCAAGAACAAATATGTATGGAATAGAAAGATTCCAACCTCCCAAGTAAAGAACTGTTATAACAAACTAAAATGCCTAAAGGAAAATCTCTTTTTAAGTTTTACCGCAGTCGAGATTGATAACTTAGAGAAACACTCAATTTTATCATCCAAATTGTTACACCCCGTAAAATTTAGACATGGACGGCTTACTCGGCATGTTGGTTAAGGGATTTTGAATACCATACATGCTAGGAAAGGCCCGGGGAAAAGACCGGATAAGAAAGCCCATCGAACTATCACAAGGAGCCAGGGGAAGAGCCCTCCGCGATGGCAACGTGTCACGGAGGGAGGGGCCTCCGTGTTGGCAGAAAACGCGAGAGAAACAGAGGAGGGCGAGATTTCCTTATAATTTTCATTTGAATACGCCGTCAAACGCGGTCTAAATTAAAATTAACCTCAGATACTGAGGCATTTAGTAGCAGCGAGCATTCCTATGGATTTAGTTTTGCGAAATTTGGCTGACAAATCGCCTGTGCTACCGAGCTAAGGTAAGTGGAATTGCTCCAAATTAGTGTCAATGTACCTAGCTCCCAAAGTGAGTGCATTTCTCCCTTCGACTTTCGAGTAAATTTGTAAGTTTTTTATCATTTTCCATAAGCCAAAGTTTGACTATAAATAAAATATATGATGTTTTCTTCCAGAATATTAATGTATTTAGTTCCCAATTGATATATATGTGAATGCAGTTGGGAGAAATAGTCGAGACTGACCGAGTTTCTCACTCGCTAGTCGGATAACTGAAGCCAAGGTATGTAAAGTCAGTTTCGGCAAGTTAGTAACTTTAGCCTAGTATAATGCAGTAACCCGTAATAGAATTCTCATAGTCGAATGTTGAGTTTTGTGTGAATTTAGTAAACCTGCCCCGCGTTGTTATATCATATTCAATCTGAAGCTAGTAAAGCGTTACAAATGGCGAGATATCATTTCAGACTCAGTATAGCCTAATATGCGTTTAGCAAGCATTTTTTATAATAATATGATATATATTCATAATAAAAGCTAGTAAAGTAAGTCAGAGAGACAGATAATATCCCGTATACAATACAAGCCGTATAGTATCCGGCTACAATATAGCCATACGCTTAGATAGTATTCAGCTAAGCAGTATAGCCATACAGCCAGATAAGATCCCAGATTCAGTATAAAGTAGTATGAGAATCAGTATAACACAGAAAGAGTTCAGAAACAAGAAATCGATTGGCGATAGTATTTTCATTTCTTAAACATGTTTGTTGCAGCATATTTACTGATTGCTGAGACTTCTGACCGTGCCGTGAGGGCCCTTGAGCGTCCTCGCCCCTGGGTTGGTAACTGTCGCCCACTCAAGCGGGTGGGTATAATGTCACTCCAAGGAGGGTATGCCGTCTCGCAGTAGGACGAAGATGGGATGAAGCTTTCTTCATATCAGTCAGGGGATTCCAAAGATCGCTCAGCATGTAGTTAACCCTGTTGTGCGCTTGTTCAGGAACAGATTTCAGATACAGATACAACACAGAGTTCCATACTCGCTACGCTTATTTATATCGAGGCCATAGCCTGGAGCTGAGACCTGTGGGGCCTGGGTGAGAGGTACTCGTAGTTAGTAGATGAGTGGAGGATTTATTTTTTGGATGGTTTTGACTCCGGGTAGGGGTATTAGATTGTTTGATTGGTTGGCAATCTTGCGGCTTATGGGGGTCAGTATTGGTTCTTGCTTGATATATATGTATTTATATTTTATATATGAGCTAATATACGTTATAGGTCACACGTCGGGGACAGTACGTTCCGCCTTATTCACAAGTGACAGAAAGTTTGATCCGTATTATAGTAGTTCTTACAGATCCAGATATTTCCCGCTTTTCAAAGTCATTATGTTGTTTATATTCAGGATGTGTGTTCAGCTTTTCATACTGCAATTGGTACCGACACCCGTCGTGGCGCCGCATTACTTGCCTGGTGTGTATCATAGACGAGGAGGCGATCCTCGTGATTCCAAACTACCATAGAGTCATCAGCTCCCGTGCCTCGGTGCTTGATATTCAGAGGTGTAGTTTACTTTCTTTGTTGTACAAGATGGGTAGGTCGGGGCCCTATCCCCACCATTTTATCAGTATTCAGAGGCTTGCAGATTGTATATATACATCTCCTGGTTAGTTGTGCCGGTCGTGTGGGGCTGTGCGTTTGCTTATTGTTTTAGTATTGTTGATTGCGTTGGCCGTGTCGGCCATATTCCTGGATAGTAGTGGTGACCTTGTCGGTCACGTAGGTATACAACATTCTTTATGTTGAGTTACAAAATCAGACAGTACATGGTGCCTTGTCGGCTCGCATAGGTTTCCTGTTACACCTCCGTAAGATTTCCGGCACTAAGATGGCCTATTCGCACGTTGGTTAAGCATATTTGAAATCCATACGTGCTAGAAAAAGTCCCGGGAAAGATCTGACGTAAATCCGCCAACCATCGCGAAGGAGCGGGGCAGAGCCCCTCTCAGTGATGGCGCCGTGTCACGGAGGCGGAGCCACCGCATTGGCTCCGTGACACGTTGGGCCTGTTTCAAAGCCCAAGTATATAAAGCCCACACTTGGTTTTGGATGTTATATCCTTTAATAATTTCCGTGAAAAACGTGAGAAAGGAAAGAGAGACGAAGAGACGACATATTATTGTCCGATTACGCTGCTAAACGTAGTCCAAACCTAAATTAACTTCAGGCAAGCTGCAGGTATTTAGCAATGGGGGAGCATTCCTAATGGATTTTACTGCTGAATACGGCCGACTAATCGTCGAGCTACCGGACTAAGGTAAGCAGAATTGCTCCAAACTAGTGTCAATGTGCTCCTTGCTGTAAAGTGAATACTTCAACCTTCTGGACCTCTGAAAATAGCAGTTTTCGACCGTCTTTCGATAAGCCTATATTTAGGCTATAATTATATCGAAAGTGACGTCGCTCCTTCGTAATAGTGTTGTATTTAGTGGCCGAGGTGATCGAGCCTCGTCCGACGCTGATAACTTCGAGGTTAAGGTATGTAAAGCCCGTTTCTCGGCAAGTTAGCGATTTAGCTATATGAATTACAGTAAACTCCGTATTTGAACTCTCGGAGTTGAATGTTGAGTATTGAGTAAGTTTAGTAAATCTGTTTATGCTAAGCGTATCCGTATCCACTAGTCCTAAAGTTAGTAAAGCATGCGCCAAAGGGAAAGTTAGCATCCCGTGATTCAAGATAACCTATTGAAGGATTAGCAAGCATGTTATAGAATAAAAGAGATACAGATTTTCAGAATAAAAGTTAGTAAAGCAATACCAGATAGACAGACAAGATATGGCTACATACTAGCCATCCGCATGCTATGGCTACGTACTCAGCCATTCGTACAGATGAGATATTGGCACAGATTAGCCATTCGGTATTTACAGATCTTGGCTACAGATTAGCCAAACAGTTGAGTAAAGATTTCAGAATCAGTATAACTATAAAGAATCAGTATAGTACAGAAAGAGATCAGAATAAGAAATCAGGATTTTATAGTCTTTTCAATTATACATGCTTGCTATTTATATGTGCTATTTGTTTGTTGAGACTTGATGTGGCGTGAGGGCCGCTTGGCTGAGCGTCCTCTCGGCGCCTGGGCTGGTAATCGTGCGCCACTGAGCGGGGTGGATTTACGTCACTCCAAGGTGATATGCCGTCCCCAGCTTGGACGAAGATGGATGAAGCTTTCCCATATCAGTTTGATCAGCACATGCTATCATAGCCCCGTGGAGTTTGTGTCCGGTACTATCCAGCAAGACAAAGATATTTTCCCTGTTGAGTGTCCCAGGGAACAAGTACAGTCTCTGTTCCAGGTAGCCTGTTGAGTGTCCTGGGAACCAGACCCTATCTGTTACATGTTGTACAGGAGTCCTCCGGACTCAGACACGGTTACTTATATCGCAGGCCAAGGCCCGAGCCGAGACCCTGTGGGCCGGTATAGGGAGCTCCTAGTGAGCAGATGAGTGGAAATGACTTATTTTTTGACGGTTTTGACCTGGGTAGGGGTATATAGATTGTTTGCTTGCTTGGCGCTATCCGACTTATGGGGTTGGTATTGGCTCTTCTGCTACTTGTATATCTACGGCGTGCTATATATTAGCTACTAGACAAAGAAAAAGCCGTCGCGCCTACAGTACGCCTTTGCCCTATCGCACAGTAAAGCTTGATTCAATTTTTATCACCTTCTTCGCATTCAGCTATCTCCTGCTATACAGAATTGCTAGTTATGCCATCTATATTCAGTTGTTTTCTGGCTGTATTATTTCAGTTGCTTTGCATACTCGCACCAGCGGTACTCACTGCCCAAAGGGGGCGCTCAGATTACTTGCCCTCCCAGTACTCATAGACGAGGAGGCGATCCTCGTGATTCCACCTACCTATAGAGTCATCAGCTCCTGTCATCCGAGTCCGATTTCCATAGGTGTAGCTCTTATTCTTTTGATGTACAGTATGGGTGGTAGCCGGGGCCCTGTCCCGATCATTTTTATTGTTACTCATAGAGGCTTGTATATTGTATTGTTATCTCCCCGTGGTCAACAGCCGCCCCGTAAGGCCGCGCAGTTTGTTATAGCTGATTAGTATTTGTTTTTATGTTGGCCGTGGGGCCATAGTTAATAGTTGTGACCTTGCCGGTCACGTAGCCTTCAGTATTCTCCTTTGTTAAGTTTCAGATGACTAGACAAAGATGGTGGCCTTGTCGGCCCGCATAGGTTCCTTCTTGGTATTTGAATGTTTTTGGTTAGCTGTTGATGCTTTCGCAGGTGGCTATAGGCCAAATGGCCGGAGGCTTTGTTTACAGCCGCATAGCTCCTTTGTTTCCAAGAACCTGAGATAGAGCTAGCCAGGCACCAGATGCCTAGGCCCACCAGTTCGTAGTCCGTGTCCTTCTAGGGCACTGTGCCGCCATACCCCCCGGGCGAGGCGTGACAAACTTGGTACGAGCAGGTCGTGTCCCAAAGGAGCTGCAAAAAGTCAAAGCAAGTAGAGTCTCTATGGATGTGTTGTGCACCTCATACTATAGGCAGGAGGCTTGCAGGCATGATAGGATGGTTACTCTTCTTTCGCCTGGGCCCCATGCTAGAGCGGTGCGCATAGGGTTGAGTCCCTAAAAACTTACCATTCTTTGGTTACAGATACAAAGGCAGATCAGCAATACTCTATTACAGGCAGAAGATCAGATATAGCAACAGAAGAGGGTACAATCTAGATACAAGATAATTACAGGAAGGGAGGTACCTGGGGTAGAGACTCCTAGCGTGATACCTTTATCGGTACTATTTCCAGTATACGTTGATAACGTCAGAATAGGAATTCAGGAGTATAATGCTATACGAGTCGACTTATTTATTAGATATATAAGATCTGATTACATATCAGATAATATCAGACTATCGCATAAGTATGAGAAAGAGAGGGAAATGCAGATTCCCATATCCATCTCTTCGATGTAGTACAGTTTTATGTTTCTATTTAATTGCAAAAATAAAGGGAGGCTATTCTACCTCTTGATTTGATCTGTATACAGTGAAGGGGCATAAGAATTATGTGAGGTTTCCAAAAATTGCAGTAAGTGTTAGAGAGCCAAAGAGCCCCTATGATTACGTAAGTTGTGCGGACCCTCATGGTAATAAGCCAGAAAGGAAAGTAAGACTGCTAGTTTACTCAAAGAAGATGTAAAAGACCTGCAGTGATGAATGCCAGTAATAGTCAAGTTCGAGTCAGAAAAGGCCAAGTCCGCCTATATATGCTAACAAACAGCTGAGACATACCTGCAAGATTAGAGATATGATTCAGTTGTGATATCGAAAGGTAGAGAGGTCATGTGAATTAGATGGGTTCAATGCAAAGCCAGAAGAAGTATGAACAAAGACTTGACCAGTAATCTGATTAGCAATGAAAGGCAGTGTACTTCAACCTCGCAGCTCACCTTAAGCAAGATAAGGAAGCAAAGCAGGAATACTAGATTTTGTGGGGAAACTAGAATCACCCTTGTGATTGATAGAATATCGTATTAAGGACTAAGCCTCGAACTACGCAAGATTGCAGTTCAGAATGCCGCGCATGTCCTCCTATGGAGGAGTTAAGAAATTACCGATACAACGACTTTAATCTAGTGTGGCTTGGAGATAAGGCCCTTCCAGCAGACAGTCATGGGCTCTCAATATAATGCCAAGCAAGCGGCCACAAGGTTCGGGTGTTGACCCCACATTGTAAGAGTGGAAGAATGTCAATAGCAAGCCATAGACCGTTTCATATGTTGTTATATCCGTAATGGGATGAAACTCTAAGGAAAATGATAAGAGAGGGCAGGAGAGGCTGATAGACCGTGAAGTAGGCTATCATAATGGTATGAGACTCAGCAAAGCATGTCAGAGATTACGTATCACTACAGAATTCAGTATGTATTGTAATGTAGTTGGCTGATATACATATGTAAATATGCTGTGAATAGCTGCCAATGGAGGTTAAGCAATCACCCAAATGCCGATTAGTGTTAGGGAGTATATGCAGATTGCACTGCAGGACCCCTTGCCAAAAAAAAAGAGAAAGGAGAAGAGAAGGGCAGGTTAAGGTGACTTACGTATGAAGCCACAGAAACTTCCGCCTCGGCCTCCCGCTATTGAGTTAACAGACTTATATATGTTGTTGCCAGATCTAGGCTTCAGAAGCTTACCAGAATTAGTAGCCTGAATAAGATGGCTAGATGATAAAATAGTTAGACGGTATAACGACCAACTGGCGCCTGTATTAGTAGGAAGCATCCCTGAGATCGGCAGAATAAAAGATTGCATGTGCCGTAACCAGAATTAGAAGCCGAATAGGCACACTTCAGAGGTTAGCAATACAAGAATTGTTTTCCACTATGTTAAGTGGCCGTACATCGTTTTCCCATCCTTGTAGGGGAGAGTCGGTCTTAGTCAACCTATGCTTATTACGTGAAACACCCCGCAAGTCGCCCAGCCATCCCAGTCAGACAAAACCCGTGGGTACCCCAAGGAAGGGTCCAGCCATCAGTAGTCATGACAGACTAGTACTTCAGCGCTGGTTCTCGTAAGATATTCGACATGAGTCTCTAGTAGAAGGCCAGTCTTTACATAATAGCTCATAAGACTGAGAACAAGAAAGATAAATCCAAAGGGATACGCACAAGGCGTAAGAAATTGGTAGTACTCACAGCACAGTGTTTAACTAAGACAAGGAGATCAGTAGACTTCGTGAAGATCCAGAGATTGATCGCCGGGGAGGCAAGTCCGATTAAGCCCAGCCTTACAAAGGGTTCAAGAAAATAACAAAGTATAGATGGCCACAACTCCCAGCTTATGTATGAGCTACATGCTCGAGAACGTTTAGCATTGTTAGACTACTGTTGATATTTCGGGTCATTCGACCCGGCTATTCAGTTATTCAAGGTTATGCAGTCACCCATAGGAGATCATGATCAATATCAGATCCTCATCAGATAAAGGCACAAGGCAGCGCAACGGTCGTTCGAGTTATCCCGCAACAAGCAGCTCCTAGCATGCCGCCAGAAGCTGTGTTTCCCAGCTTACCGGTGGATTACCTGTCGGTTTCTCCGGCATAAATAACCAGTATGACCGCCAATTATGTGGCAAGTTCCTTATATATGAATATAAGTTAAATGGGCCAAGGAGAGATAATGAAGTAGCAACGCCTAGCTATAAATCTATTAGAGTTTGGCGTATTGCAACCTGAGCAACGGGAGTTGGTCAGGGAGATACACTAATTAGTCAACTTAGCCGTTCATGTAACAGAAACAAGCACAACAGAACGGCACCGTAACACCGCTGTGTCATCCGTATTTGTGGAGGTAAAGAATGGCAATATGAAGATCCTGACCTCGGTCCAGCTTAAGGACAGAATTCCGCAAGGAAGCGCCAGATTTTCAGATAACTGAGGATGAGGTGTGGCGATGTAAAGGCCGTCTCTGTGTTCCAGATATTTCAGGGCTCCCAGTAGATTATGAACGGGCACATTGCGCCTGCTATTCTCTCCACCTCTGGCACAAAATGTACCATGATATCAAAGAAAACTACATTGGTGGCCAGGTATGAAAAGAGAAATTGCCGAATTGTAGCCCAGTGTCCTAACTGCCAACAGGTGAAAGCAGAACACAGAAACCAGCGGAGTTAACTCTGTGACATAGCTGTGCCTCCTCTCGAAATGGGAAGCAAGAATAGGATTTTATGCGTGATTACCCTGCACCAGACATAGACACGATTCTATATGGGTGATAGTTGACAGGTTGACAAAATCAGCTCATTTCCTGTTAGTAAGAACCACCTTCTCGGCCGAAGATTATGCCGAGCCGTATATCTGAGAAATAGGCCGCATTGCACCTGAGTGCCGTTGTCTCATTATTTCAGCAAGAGGAGCACAGTTTACGGCTAGATTTTGGCAGTCGTTTCAGAGAGGTCTGGGTACGCAGATTAATTTGAGTACCGCGTTCCACCCTCAGATAGATGGACAGGCTGAACGCACCATTCAGACGCTTGAAGATATGTTGCGAGCGTGTGTGCTAGATTTTGGTGGTAGCCGGATGAGCATTCTCCCTAATCGAGTTTGCTTATAATAGCTATCACTCAGTTATCCAGATGGCGCCTTTCAAGGCTTTATACGGGCGAAATGCAGATCACGGTTGGCTGGTTTGAAATAGGGAATCAGCGTTGATTGGGCCAGACATTGTCTGGTGCGCCGAGGAGAAGGTAAAGCTTATCGAGAACACCTATTGACTCGCACGTAGTCGCCGTAAAATCATATGGCATGTGCGACGCAGAAACCTAGAATTCGATGTGAACGACTGGGTATTTTTGAAAGTGTCTCTGATGAAAGGAGTGATGAGATTTGTCAAGAAAGGTAAGCTCAGTCCAAGATTTGTTGGGCCTTATCAGATTCGGCGAAGAATAGGCCATGTGGCGTATGAGTTGAACTTGCCTGCATCAGGAATCTGTTCATCCAGTCTTTCATGCATCCATGCTGAGGAAATGCTTAGGAGACCTGTCAAGAGCAGTCTCCGTCCAGGATATCCAGGTTACAGAAGAGTTGGCCTACGAAGAGGTTCCGTAGCTATCTAGACATACGATTCGGCAACATTGAAGAAACCAAAGATATTAAGCGCTCACAAAGTATTGTATGCAACAGAACCGAGAGGAAATAACGTGGAAGGTGGAGGCAGCTAAGGAAAGCCAGATATCCTCATTTGTTCCAGGCTTCCAGTCAGGTGACAGGTATGTCAGTATTATTACCTATGCAGTACCTTAAGGCAGTTGTTTATGTATAAATGAGAAAGATTGATGTTTAGCCATCAAATGAATCCTATAGTATCGTGTGGAGTACCCGTATTAAACTCTTTTCCTCGTGTTTCAAAGTTTTGGGATAGTCCATATTACAGGGGAAACTCTACCGAAACTTTTCTAGAAACAAGTTGAGATAAGTTGAGATAAGTTGAGAAGTCCTCTAGATAGCAGTTTTCATTCGGAGGATGAATGCTCCCAAGGGTGGAGAATGTTACACCCCGTAAGATTCCCGCACCAAGATGGCCTATTCGCACGTTGGTTAAGCATATTTGAAAGCCATACATGCTAGAAAAGGCCCGAAAAAGATCGGACGTAAACCTGTCGAACCATCACGGAAAGAGCTGAGGCAGAGCCCCTCCGCGATGGCGCCGTGTCATGGAGGCGGAGCCACCGCTGGCTCGCGGACACGTTGGGCCTGTCTAGCCCAAGTATATAAAGCCCCCACTTCAGCTTTTTTGGATCTTATATCCTTTTCAATTTCAGAAACGTGAGAAAGGAAAGAGAGATGAAGAGGATTAATATATTATCGTCTGATTACGCTGCTAAACGCAGTCCAAACTCAAATTCAACCTCAGGTACCGAGTGTATTTAGCAGCGGGGAGCATTCCTACGGATTTTTGTTTCACGGAATACCGACCTAACTGCCGAGCTACGGGACCTAAGGTAAGTAGAATTGCTCCAAACTAGTGTCAATGTGCTCCTAGCCGTAAAGTGAATACTTCTCCCTTTCCCGACTCGAAAATTGCAAGTTTTCGACCGTTTCTTGGATGCTTCAAGTTTAGGCTATAATTATATCGAGGCGACGCCGTCCTTCGTAATAGTGTCATTTAGTACTTCAATTGATGTGTATATGATTACAGTTGGGAGAAATAGTTGGAGTACTGACCGCGCCGTCCGACAGCTTGGATAACTCTGAGGTTAAGGTATGTAAAGCCCGCCGCTTCGGCAAGCGCGCTTTGGCTATATGAATCATAGTAAACTCCGTATTTGAACTCTCGGAGTTGAATGTTGAGTATTGAGTAAGTTTAGTAACTGCTTCATGCTGCCGTATCGTATCTAGTCTGAAAGTTAGTAGCATGCGCCAAAGGGAAAGTTAGCATCCCAGATTCAGTATAACCTATTGTATGATTAGCAAGTTAAGGCATATAGAATAAAGAGATACAGATTTTAATAAAAGTTAGTAAAGTAATATCAGATAGACAGACAGTATTATGGCCACATACCAGCCATCTAGACAGCCTTTATGGCTACAGACTAGCCATTCAGACAGATGAGATATTGGCTACAGATTAGCCATTCAGACAGACAGTATCTTGGCTGCGCATTAGCCAAATTAGCTTGAGTAAAGATTTAATCAAGATAACCAAAAGAAAGAATCAAGATAGTACGTAAAGAGATCGTAATGAAATCAGATTCCGTATAGTCTTTTCAATTATACATGCTTGCTATTTATATGTGCTATTTGTTTGTTGAGACTTGATGTGGCGAGGGCTGCTGGCTGAGCGTCTCGGCGCCCCGGGTTGGTAATCGTGCCGCCACCGAGCGGGTGGATTTACGCTCACTCCAAGGGGTGACATGCCGTCCCCAAACTTGGACGAAGATGGGATGAAGCTTCTTCCCCATATCAGCTCACCAGCATTACAGTACCGACAGCCCTGTTGAGTTTGTGTCCAGGGGTACTATCCAGTACAGATATTTTCCCTCGTTGAGTGTCCCGTGGAACAAGTATACTGCTTCGTAGCCCCGTTGAGTGTTCCGGGGAACCAGACCCTATCTGTTACAGATGTTGTACAGGAGTCCTCCGGACTCAGACACGGTTACTTATATCAGAGGCCAAGGCCCGAGCCGGAGACCCAGGGGGCCGGTATAGGAGCCCAGTGAGCAAGATGGAGTGGAATGACTTATTTTTGGTCGGTTTTGACCCTGTAGGGGTATATAGATTGTTTGTTTGCTTGATTATCCTGGACTTATGGGGGCTGGTATTGGCTCTTTCTGCTACTTTGTATATCTATTTATGTGCTATATACTTGCTAATAGACAGCAGGTCAGTCAAAGGTCTACAAAGTACGCCTTTGCCCTATCAAGAGTAGTGCTTGATTTATCGCCACCCAAGGTGACATATGCCATCCTCAGTTGGAAGAAGATGGGATGAAGCTTTCCATACTTAGTCTGATCAGTACTACAGTACTGACAAGCCTGTTGAGTTTGTGTCCAGGGTACTGTCCAGTACGTATATTTTCCCCGGTTGAGTGTCCCAGTGAATGTGCACAGCTCTCTCGCTTCGTAGCCCCGTTGGAGTTTTCCGGGGAACTGCACTTATCTGTTACAGATGTTGTACAGAGTCCTCCGACCTACACACGGTTACTTATATCGGAGGCCAAAGCCTGAGACGGAGACCCAGGGGCTGGGTATAGAGCTCCTAGTGAGCAAAGATGAGTGGAGTGATTCTATTTTTGCCAGTTTTGACCCGGTAGGGGGTATATAGATTGTTTGTTTGCTTATGCCATCCGGCTTATGGGGGGCTGGTATTGGCTCTTGCTTGCTACTTGTATATCTATTTATGTGCTATATACTTGCTAATAGACAAAGAGGCCGTCATGCCTATTGTGTACTCTTTTGCCTCACAGCATAGAAAGCTTGATTCAGCTTTATATCAGCTTGCTTCAGATTCAGCTATCTCCTGCTATAAGGAATTGCTAGTTATGCTATCGATATTTAGTTGTTTTCAGTTGTATTATTTCAGTTACTTTGCATACCGCACTGGGCCAGACTGACGCCCAATGGGGCGTCGCATTACTTGCCTCGGGCAGTACTAATAGACGAGGAGGCGATCCCTCGTGATTCCAGCCAGCTATAGAGTCATCAACCCGTCATCCAGAGTCTGATTTCCAGAGGTGTAGCTCTTTCCTTTTGATGGGCGTATGGGCAGGTCGGGCCCTGCCCCGATCATTTCTATCAAGTTACTCGCGCAGGCTTGCAGATTGTATTTATTATATCCCTGTGGTCAGTTGAGCTGGTCGTGAGGCCGCGCAGTTTGTTATAGCTGATTAGTATTTCTATTTTGCGTTGGCCGTGGGGCCATAGTTTGACGCGAGTGGTGGTGACCTTGCCGTTCACGCAAATTTTCAAGATATTCTTTGTTAAGCTCTTAGATGACTAGACAGTATGGTGGCCTTGTCGGCCCGTATAGGTTCCTTGGTATTTGAATATTTCTGGTTAGCTGTTGATGATTTCGCAGGTGGCTATAGGCCCAAGTTACCGAGGCCGTGCTTACGTACTCGTTATATAACCCTTTGCTCTGTGAAACCCGAGATAGAGCCAGCTGCGTGGGGCACCAGATGTGCCTAGGCCCACCAGTTCGTAGTCCAGGTCCTTTAGGGCACCAGGTGCCAGTCATACCCTGGGCGGGGCGTGACATTTCCCCATAAGAGCAGGGATCATTAGCTGATGATACATGACAGGCTATAGGCCACGGTCGGGAGGCTATATTTACAACGTTATAGCCCGTCATTCCAGGAATCTGAGATAGAGCCAGCCAGGCACCAGATGTGCTTAGGCCCACCAGTTTAGCAGTCCAGGTCCTAATAGGGCACCTGAAAGCTGGGCCATACCCCCAAGGCGGGGCGTGACACAAATAATTAATGACATCCTAATATATGGGGGTTTTATTGTTAAACTAAATGCAGGTTCTTGTTTCGAACTCGTAAAAAAAAGATACAGTGTTAGAAATCAAGACTTCAAGAACTCAAAAAAATCAGATAGAATATAATAGAACAAAAGGAAATCGTAGCTTTATCAAAAATCCAAAAAACTCATCAAATCAATTCACTAAAATACATTGTAAAAATCATAAGAAATAACTTAAAAAAAAAAACAAGAGAGACAAGAAATGTAATGCCTAGAAGGAGAGAAGAGTTTTAGAAGATAAAGAGTATACATGTAGGTGTATAAATTATTAATAATGTGAAGAGTTGAATGTAGCTCGAATTTTAATTTTTGTAATCCATTTTGGATTCTACTTCTTTCACACTATATCAATTAAATTTTGAATCAATAAGAAGAAGAGTACTATGTAAGCTATTTGGACGGGCTTATTTTTATTATTTTAGCTTAAAAATGTTTAAAAGAAATTTTTTAAATTTTAAAAACCCTAATGAAATTACTTTAAAACTATTTTGGCTTAAAAGCACACCTATTCAGACCAAATAAGTGCTTAAATTTCAAAAAGAATAAAACGTTATTTAATGTCTAAGGTCTCAACCATTAAGATCTCGTACCTCCATTATGCAAAGAAACAAGGCCTAATAGGACCCCGCAAAGTTAAAAATGCCTTCTTAAAAACAAAACTTACATAAATAATCATCTAAGACATTAGATTATAAAATATATCAATACTTTTTAATTATTTACTAAAATCAAATATTAATTATAAAAATAATAAATTTTATATTAAAAGTACGATTTCCATTAGTTTTTGAAAAGTGGGCATAAATGGGAAGTAGATTACATGTGCTATTTTAGCTCCATTTTCAATGAAAAGTCTATAAGTTTATCTTCTCATGTATGAAAATACATTTTTTTCCTTTAATTTCTCTTAGAATATTCTCTTTTTTCAAGATTGTCTATCTTCCTTAATACACTATTATCCTCCTTCCTTATCAAAATATATTCTCTTCCTTTAATTTCTCTTAAAGATATATTTTTTTCTTTCTTCAAAATTATCTATTTTCCTTAATACATTGCTCTCCTCCCTAGCATTTTCGCTCCATTCTTGTTGCAGTACACGCCTCCCTCAAATTTTCGAATTGTTCTTCTCTTTCAACAACTGAAGATAGTCTGTTAGGTTAATTGTTTGCTCCATCTTCGGTTTCTACAATTAAATCATAGTGAAGTAAAATTTCTTCTTCTTCACCATTTTAACACTACCATTGTGGTGTTTGAAAGATGAAGAGAACTGAAACCTACAAAATCTATATCTCTTAAGAAGGCAAAGAAGAACATTCAAACTTACAAGATCTATATCTTCAAAGTGTTCAAGCAAGTTCATTTAGATTATTTTTGAAAAATTGGCTTAAGAGACTTCTGAAGAAAAAGAAGATCATTGATTATGTGATGAAGGATAAGGATGAAAATTCAATTATTTTGGATCAAATTACTATATTTCATTAGTAGTAGCTTTTTACTATATATTGTACTAGATTTTCTTTTCACTATGTATTGTTTGGCTACGACATATAATATTATGTTCACCTTTTATATATATATATATACATATGGGGAATGAATATGGAAATTGATTTAATTAATTTTCTTATGCTGTTATATGTAAAACATATTTTTGCATATGGATTGTGTATAAAATATGATATATCTAATGTCACAATCCGCCGACATAGGCCCAAATCGAGACAAGGATAAAGAACCCGAGAGGCTCCAAGTCGACCCATGGCATGAACATAACATCTAACTCATTCAAATGAAATGGAAGATCAACAAGAATAACATAGCGGAAGTCTGAACATAACGTAACATCTGAATACATACATAAGTTTAAAGCTGAATACATCTATGCCCAAAAAGCATCTAATACCGACGAGTTGATGGGACAAGACACCGACTAACTCATCATCATTTTCTGAAAACTGGAAAATATGAAATACAACTAATGAGAAGGGCCTCGAAAGCCGAGGACTTTACCAATCTGGGGCTGAGGAAAGCTAACTCTGGGAATCTGACTAGCGGCGGGACTAAGCCTGAATATCAGAGCATGTATCATAAAATGATACAGCATAGAGAAAGAAGTTAGTATGAAATATACCGAGTATGGCAGGCAAAATCGCTAAGTGGCAAGTAAAATTCATAAATAATGCATATTATAAAAACATAATCAAGATAAGATTTTGAGAGTAGGGTTTGCATGCAATTTTCTAAATCATGATCTAAACATCATAATTGAATCCAATGACCCAAAGATGAAAACTGATAATCATGAGTAAAACTAAACATTGGGTCAAAAACCTGATGAAAACTTACATCATGATTTGATGTACATGTATAACTGAAGAAATCATGAGGAACAATGGGAGACTCTCAATATAACCAACATTACCATGATAGAGCTTACGGTCCTGACTATCACACTCAAGTGGGCAGAGCCGTCCAAAGCTTTGTCAGGCTAAGGACGCTACCTTCATGATATCGATATCGTTGAAGGCCCTTATGGGTAGGGGAAGCTCACAAGGGAGGTCCCAAATACGTAGAAATACTTATGTTAGCTGCCAGTTCAAGCATAAGACTGACTGACCCTTAGCCTACTCGTTGTTAGACACTACTCCTAAAAATATGCATACGTTCTCCATTGTTTTTCAACGAAGCTGAACCATCGCTCAATGACGGTTGTCCATAACATATATACATAAATCGAAATTATAACATGAGGAGCCTTGCTCAAACCATACCACAAGCTGAAAATAATGGGAGTCTAGACTCCAAACCCATGTGGTAAGCTAATTCATGAAATAAAAAAAATATACTTGATCATATGGGCTCGCCCAATACTTACACATGCTTGACATCAACTTGATTCACTTTGAAAACATAAACATAGACATGGGTATTTTGTAATCATACTTTCTTCATAAAAATTTCATCATATTTGAACACATATCTCTATGGATCTCAACTATGAACTTTCATGGATGGGCATCATACTTGGAAAACTTGAAAACATAAATTATAATTTAAACATTGTAAAATCTGCTCATTTATCATAATTCATCATTTAAAACATGCTTAGATCATACCCATGATTGAAACTTAGAAAATTCACACATTGGATAGAAACCCCATAGATTCATCAATTAGAAATCATGAATTGAGAGGGAATTGGGCATTGGGTGTTGATAATTTCACTCATTCATAGCCTTACATACCTGAAGAGATTTGATTTTTACCATTTCCTTGATAGCCTCAAAGAGAATTGAAGAAGAACCTTGAAGAACTAGGCTTGATCGTCTCTCAACCCTCTAAGCTTGCATGCATGAATTAGGATAGGCTTAGAATGACTTAACTCTTCTTAAAACACTCCATTCTTAGCTTAAAACGACGTAGTTTAGGCCTTAGGTGTTACACTCTTGTAGAATGCTATCGATTAGAAGGCGTACGTGTGGATTATGATATGAAAAGGAAGCTTGACGCGTGTGAGAAAAACCTTAGAAGTCGGGTCAAGTGAGTTCAGCCGCGAAGGGCCACAAGAACACAGCACCGGGGCAGCTGGCGTGCCAGCCCTTGCCACCTTGAAAGCTGCAGTGATGTAGGCAGCCGCGCAATGGGCCAGTGCGACGCGCATCCCTTGCCAAACTGACCTCACCTATATATAAGACCCTCCCCTTTAATTTTAATTCATTTTCAAAGTTTGCTTCGCAGAGAAGGAACAAATGAAGATTTCAGTTGATTTTCATCCGGTTAAGCTATCAAACACGGTACAAACTTCACCAACTTCAGGTATCATTCTCAACCTGTAAGGAGCATTACGACGGAGTTATTTTATCAAAATTCGCCCTGCAAATCGGAACCTCTACCGAGAAAAAGTTATCAAAATTTCTTTCAAATTGATTCCTATGATCACATGCTTAGGCATTTCTCCCTTCTAAAACTCTCGGAAATTATAGGTTTTTTCCGTGTTTTACATGATTGAATTATACTTCTATTAGTATTAAAAGTTGCTGATTTTGCCGAGTTCAGTATTAAAATTAGACCCATTCTTTCAACATTAGTTGCAGTTGGGAGGAGCTGTTGAATACTATTTGAAACTCGACGGTTACTTGGGAAACATCAATCGAGGTATGTTAAGGTAAATTCCTTCGGCAAGTTACTTCATAGCTTACTACATCTGAATCCCAGTGAGGATCTGAAGTATTGTTTTTTGTAATTAGCTGATACTAGTGGACAATGAGTATATACATATATGTATTATGGCCAACCTGGCCATCAAGAGATTGTGATTAGGATGTCAGGCCGTACTGCTTTCTATAGACTGAGAATGCGCATATGTTGCGATTAGCTGCTAGAAAACGTGTAAAGATTATATTGCAGTATCCCGTGTCGGGAAAGAGCAGGTTAAGAGGGATACACGCGAGAAACATCATAGAAACTTCTATTCTCCGCTCATTGTGTTAGTAGAGTTGGATGTTTGTTGTTTGGCCTAGACCTTAGAAGTTGTGGATACTACGGGCCCGGTTAGTACGTTGAACAACATAGGCGCAGCTAAGCGATATAACTACTAGTTTGGCACCTGTGTTGCGGAAGCACGCCCCGAGGCCTTTGGCGTACCCTCACGCCTCGTGGCTAGCAGTTGAGGTAAGATGACCAAACTTTAGGAGTTAGAGGCATTAGGTTGCTCCAGGCGGACTCGAGTAACGCCACCTAGTTAGCCAATACCAGTGATTGTTAGTTATAGTTGGCCTAGTATTCGTCATGGTGGTCGCCAGGAAGCCAACCCAGTTGTTCAGGCCAAATAGACCCATGGGTACCCTAAGGAAGGGGACCTTATTAGTAGTTAGAGGCAGGCCAACACCCCCTCGTTCCAATAAGATATTCGTATGGATTGCCGTGAGGGGCTAGGCTTATATAAACGTATCTACAAGGTTAGGTTGTCCAGAAGAGTCATATAAGATTTAAACTGACCAAGTTAAGGTTTAAAGAACTAGAACCATGTTAGCACAAGATGCCTCTCAGATAAGAATTATCCTCGATGCCTCGGGGATTAGAGACCTAATTACCCAAAGGTACATCCGGGTCGAGTGGGCCCTACAGTCATTCCAAGCAAAGGAACCAAGTGATTAGTCATCCGCGACCCCATAGCTTCCTATGGTTATAATTGTCCAAGTTGGATATCCAGAATATTATTAGGACACCAAACATCGCCCCTATTCGATCCGCACTGCTAGAGATTATGATCAGCACCAGGATCCTCTGATTAGGACAGCACAGTGCATGAGGTATGCCCGCTAGTAGCCACACTTATTCTAGGGGTGAGCCGAAGTCGCATTAGCCCCAAGGCCAAATACGCTCTTTGAGTGGCTAGATCGAGATTTCAGTATAGCACCTCGGGTGGTTTCCCCATTTAGAGCTCCACAGACTGCACCTGCAGTTACTAACTCGTGTTGTCGCTTCGCCTAGGCTGGACAGACGCCACCCAAGAGAGTGATATTATCTCATGAGGGACGAAAATGAGGTCTGAGGACTATACAGTCCATTCCATGCTGACTATTTCACATCGCATCGACAGTACACCTAATGTCGAGCTCGATGCTCTGGGTGCAATTATCCCGGAGTCCACCCGACTGCATACTATAGATCAAGAGTCGAGAGGGCTCAATTGCGTACCTAGGACTGGGAGGTTGGCTATAGCACCTATAGAGTCATAGAAAACTCATTAGGGTATAGATTGAAGTTTGCCTGCCAGGACTTCTATGGGGGCCTGAGCGAGTGATTCTGTTGATTGTATCTTCCGTGCTTTCATGGGGCCCGGTTAGGTTCTTTGTTTGTATTCTTGTCTGCTAGTTATAGCTATGGATGTGTAGTCACGATGTCTTAGCTCATGTATATATATAGTGTCGGTGATGCAGATTACGAATAAGCCAGCTTACAGGTTAAGTGTTCTGCCCCTCCTCTACTTACTTTCGCTTAATAGTTTCCATTCAACTTTTATGACTACCTTACATATTCGGTACATATTGTACTGACGCCCAATTATGGGGAACTGTATAACTTGCCTGCAGGTTTAGACAAACAACATTTAGATCTTCTGGGCAGTAGCTGTCTTGTGTCCACAGTTGAGCCAGCTCCTTTCATTCGGAGCTGCCAAGTTGTAAGGATTTCATATTTCAGTTGTTTAGCATTTGGGTGGTCGGGCCCTCTGTCCCGACCACTATTTGTATTCTTAGAGGATTGTAGACTACAGTCACTGGGTCAATTAGTTGTATGGGATGGCTGTGTGGGGCCTAAATCAGTTATGCTTCGCATATTGGCCATGTGGGGCCTAGTATAGTAGCTTGTTTCCATTTATGATATAACTAGATAGCATGGTGGTCTTGACGGCCCGCATAGAATTCCTTTGTGTTGCTTGTTGTTGGTTAGCTAATTTTTATTTCTAGGTGGCTATACGGCTTTTTCGGTCGGAGGCTGCAAGTTACAACCGAGATAGCTCATTGCTTTTGAATTGAGTCGTTGTGCATGCACCAGACTAGCATAAGCCCACCAGTTAATCGATCCCAACAAACAGAAAGCAAATGCCCTCCCAAGATGGGGCATGACATTAGGAACATAGGAATGCAAAAGCCCTTAATTAATTCGTAGGAAAATATAATACCAGTTCCAATGAAGGACTGGACGGATCATCGTTTGCACCACGCACTGCGGTCACCAGTCATTACCGCTACATTTGTGTCAGTCACCACGACCCGTGGTTTATTCGAGGAGTCATTGTGATGACCCATCACAAACATTGTCTGCTTCCCTTCTTCCTTCAACCATCTTTGACCACGGGTGACATAACGGATCGTGGGGCTAACTCCATGACTCGTGATCACACCTGCGATCACCCCAACCAAAAATTTCTGAACTGTCCCAGCTTTCCCTGTCGGAGGTCACTTAACGACCTCGTGGTGTTCTCAAGAGTCACTGCACGACCCGTCCAGTGACCTAGTGTAGAAAATTTTGTTTTCTCTGGATTCAACTCCTGGCTCGATCTAGGGTTTTCGATATTATGTCACTTCTCCCTAGGAACATTCATCCTTGGAATGTTGAAAATCATACAGAAAAGGTAGAAATGCAATCATCATACTCAAATACTGCAACATACATGTTAAAAACCAGATGAGGACTGACTATGATTTAATCACATGATTTAACTGAATTTCCTGAATTTCCACAATACAGCATTCATTAACATGAAAGAAACCGGGTACATGAGTTGAAAAATGAAATTGAATAGAGTACTAAGGAGGAAACTAATACCTCAAGCTAAAACTGGAGCCGGAAGGGGAATAGATACAGGTATTTTCAGCCATCATATCTGTCTCGCCTTTCCATGTAGCTCCCTCAACATGCTGATTCCTTCATAAAACCTTGATCAAGCTACTTTTTTATTTCTTAGCTTACGAACCTAACGATCTATTATTAACACCGGAGCCCTTCATAAATTAAGGTTGTCTTCACACCGTCCAACGGGAACAACTAGAGCTGGATCACCCAATCACTTTTTTAAGAGAATACATTAGAAAACTGATGGACTAAAGCCAATTCTAAGGGCAACTCCAATTCATATGCTATCTTTCCAACCCTTTCACAATTCGGTAGGTACCAACACAACGGGGCTGAGTTTCCCTTTCTTGAACCTCATCACTCCCTTCATGGAGACACCTTAGAAATACCCAATTATCGACTTCAAACCCAAGATCCCTCCTCCTCACATTCACATAGGACTTTGGTGACTCGAGCTATTTTCAACCTCGTCCCTTATGAGTTGAACCTTCTCCATAGCCTCATGGATTTGATCTGGTCCTATCATTGCAGCTTCACCGACTTCAAACCAACCAATAAGCAATCTACATCTACGCCCAGAGAGAGCCTCAAACAGAGCTATCGCTTAATATTGAATGATAGTTGTTGCTATACGCAACCACCCAGAGGCAAATGATCATCCCAACTATCCTTGAAGTCAATCTCACATGCTTTCAACATGTCCTAAAGAGTCTAAATAGTCCACTCTGCCTGGCCATCTGATTGCGGTGAAAACGATGCTGCTTCTGACCCGAGTACCAAGTCCCTTTTGAAATGACCTCCAAAACTAGGAGGTAAACTGAGTACATTTCTATATGATATGATAGACAATGGCACTCTATGCAACCGAACTAGATCCCCAATGTACAACTTAGCATAATCCTCCGCTGAATAGGTAGTTTTGACCGGTAGAAAAATGAGCTGCCTTGGTCAACCTGTCTACAACCACTCAAATAGAGTCATACTACTTATGAGCATGAGGCAACCCCTTGATGAAGTCCATATTGGATCTCCTCCCACTTCCAAGTAGGAATTCTTGAATCACCCTCCTGGTCTTTGATGCTTCACTTTCACTTGTTGACAATTTGGACACTTAGCCACAAACTCCGCTATGTCCTTCATGCCATTCCACCAATAGACTTCCTGTAGGTCACGGTACATCTTGGTAGCACCTGGATGTATGGAATATATGGAACCATGAGCCTCGTGCAATATCCAATCTATCAAATCATCAACATCCAAGACACACACAAATGACTCTGATATCGGAGCACACACCATTTCCCGGGAGAAGACCTCTACCTTCTTATTCTAAACAACTTTCTTTAACTTTACCAAAATAGGGTTCTCGTCTTACCTAGCTTTTATATCAGTTACCAAGATGATTCCGATCCCAGTTTCGAATAATGACAATTTCACTATCGATCGAATCAACCAAAAGAACTCCCAACTATGCAAGCCGATGCACATCCTTCACCAGCTCCTTCCTCCGCTCATCTACATGGGACACACCTCTCTCCATAGAAAAACCTACTAAGGGCTCTGCTACCACATTAGCCTTGCTCAATGGTAAAGGACACTCATATCATAATCCTTGAGTAGCTCAACCACCTTCTTTGACGTAGATTTAGATCTTTCTGGATAACCATATATTGTAGGCTTTTGTGGTCCGTAAACACACCTACATGGACCCTTTACAAATAGTGTCTCCAAATATTCAAGGCAAATACTACCATCGCCAATTCAAGATCATGAGTCGGATAAGTCTTCTCATGAACCTTTCACCGCTTCGGAAGCATATGTTATAACCTTACCATGCTGCATCAATACACAACCAAGACTGATCCTGAAGCGATAACAATATACCACAAACTCATCGGTACCGTAGGGTCACCACTAGTGCTGAGGTGATTCAGCCCTCAACTCTTGGAGCTCCTCTCACAAGCTCCAACCATTGCCCATTCTGGTCAATTTAGTCAACGGTGTTGTAATAGTTGAAAGCCCCTCAACAAACCTCCGATAGCAACCAGCCAAACCCAAGAAACCCTAATATCTAAAGGATTCACGGGTCTAGGCCAATTCTTCATTGCTTCTATCTTTGAGAGTCTACTCACACCCCTCACTGACACCACATGACCCAAAAACACCACCGGTTCAACTAAAATCATATTTACTGAATTTGCATGCAACCGGTGATCCTTAATAGTCTTTAGCACCACCCTCAAATTAGTGACATGCTCCTCCTCACTTCTGATATATATGAGAATGTCATCTATGAACACAATCACGAACATATCCAAAAATGGCTTGAACACCCTGTTCATAAAATTCATAAAAGCTACAGGAGCATTCGTTAGTCCAAAAGACATAACTACAAACTCATAGTAACCATATTCGAGTCTTGAAGGCTGTCTTGGATATCGCTCGCCCGAACCCCGAGGTTGATAGTATCTGGATCTGGGATCTATCTTTGAAAAGAAATTAGCACCCTGAAGCTAGTCAAACAAATCATAAATCCTAGGGAGAGTATGCTACCCTATTACTGATGGTTACCTTGTTCAATTACCAATAATCAATGCACATACAAAGAGAACTATTTTTAAGTTTGCGGACAAAGAGAACTGGTGCACCCCATGGGGATTTGCTCTGTCTGATGAAAGCCTTGTCTAAAAGATCTTTAAACTGCTCCTTTAACTCCTTTAGCTCAGTTGGAGCCATTTTATAAGGAGGAATAGATATAGGCTACTTATTGGGAAGAAGGTCAATACCAAAATCAATCTCCTACTCGGGAGGAATTCCCGGTAGATCATCTGGGAACACTTCTGGATATTCACATACTACTGGAACTGACTAGATAACTGGGGTCTCAGACATAGCATCCTTAACCCTAACTAGATGGTACAAACCACCCTTAGAAATCATCTTTCTAACCTTAAGGTAGGAAATGAAATGACCTACAAGCACAACTGAACTACCCTTCCATTCTAAGACTGGTTAATCCAAAAATTTGAACTCTATTGCACAGGTTCTACAATTGACTGAGGCATAGCATGCAAATAACCAATCCATGTCGAGGATAACATCAACATCTGTCATAATCTAGCTCTACTAAATCTGCTGAGGTGACTTTCTGAAGGACTGTGATAGGCAATTTCTATACACCCATCTAGTTATAACTGAATCACCAATTGAAGTAGAGACTAAGAAGGGTTCTAATAAGATTTTGGGACTAACTCCGAAACTACTAGAAACATAGGGCATCACAAAAGATAAAGTAGCCCCTAGATCTAACAATGCATAAACACCAAGGTGGAATACTCATAACATACCAATGACTACATCTAGGGAGACCTCCTGCTCCTGACGGGATGCTAGGACATAAAATCTGTTTTGATACTGTCCTCCACCCTTACTAGTAGGTGCCCCCTACCGACTGGGCGTGTTGGTGGAGCTGCTGAACTAGAAGTTGGGCCTCAACCCCTATCATGACCTGTCTGGTTGCTGGGCAATCTCTAAGTATATGTCCGGGCTTTCCACACTCGAAACAAGAACCTAAACTTGCTAAGCACTGCCCTATATGTCTTCGGTCATATCTGCTACACTCTGGAGGGCTAGTCTCTGCGGGTCTGCTACTGTAGACCCTCGAGCCTAATGCTCACCCCTCTGATCGTTCCTAGAACTGGATGGCGCATTCATAACCGAAGGCTCCAGGGCTGAAGATCTCTAGTGGGACTGTTGACGATGTTCATTAGGTCTCTGCTTGGAGAATCCAAACCTATCAGTCCTGGCCCTCTTTGCCTCTCTCTCCCGATCACTCATCTGTACCGCCTCCATCTATTGGGAATACAGGACTATTCGAGCAAAGTCAATGTCCAGAAGCAGCATCGCGGTCCGGCAATCCCTGAATAAGTAGTCTGTTATCTCGTGCACAAACCTGCTCATTCGGGCTCTCTGATCCGCCACCATCTCAGGTGCATACTTGGACAGATGAGTGAACTCCAAGGCA
>JACEIK010009522.1:24063-35699 GCA_018107945.1 Datura stramonium
CATACATCCATATACATGAAAGAAACTGGGGCACATGAACTGAACATGAAACTGAATAGAGTTTTAGGGAAAAAACTGATACCTCAAGCTGGAACTGAGCCGGTAGAGAATAAATGTGAGTATCTGACCATCATATCTACTTCGGCTTCCCACATAGCTCCCTCCACATGCTAATTCCTCCATAGAACTTTAACTGAAGCTACTTTCTTATTTCTTATCCTTCGAACCTGAAAATCCAGTATTCCCACCGGAACCTCTTCATAACAAAGGTTGTATTTCACACCAACACTGTCCACCGTGACAACTAGAGTTGGACCATCCAAATACTTATTTAAGAGCGATACATGGAAAACAGGATGCACGAAAGCTAATTGTTGTGCTCTAGCGCACTCGCAAGCGTACGTGGTCGTACAAGTAATACAGTGGCCCTTTTCAAGATCCGGATGTTGAACCCACAGGAACTGGACCAATTCAGCAATTTATGAAGTTCACGTGTGAGATTAACCTTCACAAGTGTTGATTTTAAAAGTTTTCGGTAAAGTATAATTAAATTTCAAGGTGGTCACAAAATAATCTGAAAACAATATAAGAAGCAACTAGAGCTAAGGCCGAATAATCATGAAATGCTACATTTTGTAATGGTTCAAGTATGATATTATCAATTGTTGTCTCACATAGTTGAAAATGCAATGTTCATGGTCTCTCAAGCCTCTAAACACGACAAACTAGCCTCACAACTACATCGTTAAGCGGGGATGTGATAACCTAGTTCGTGGGCAAATCAACTACATGGATGTGGTTATGGGGTTTATGCTCTTGATTAGGGACTTTCATACCACAAATAATTTGATCCAACTTAGCTTCACAACTACTTCTACGAGTGGTGGAGTGATAATTCCAAGCCGGTGTCTTGCTCTCATCCCGTTTTAGCAATCAAGCAAGGCAAATTAGGTATATTTTCTATCCTAACTGCGAATCATATCTAAAGATAAGAACTTGCTCCCTACATTCCTATGTTCTTTCCTAGGGTTACTCTTACAAGCTTTTACCTAAGCTTAATGCATTTGTTTTCACGGTGATCAAGCATAAAAACAACCATAATGAAGAATGTAAGACAAAACAACAATTAACAACTCAAACCAAAATGAATTCATGCAATAACAATCATATCACGTGGCCTCAACCCTAGAGGAAGGGTTTTAGCTACTCATGTTAGTAAAAATACTCTAAAACATCGTTAAAGTAGTGTACTTACAAGAATAGGTAAAAGAGAATGTAAAATTAGTGAACCCTAGGTGAGTTCTTCACTTCTCCCTTTGCTCCTCTACGTTTTTCATAAAATATTTCATGACAAAAATAATTTTAGAAGCTAAGGGTTTAATGTATAGTAAATAGGGAATTTACAAATTTTGGCCGGTCATGGAATGGCTCTGTGGCACGAAGGTGGACGCGCCAATTTTCCTCGGTGACACGGAGGTAATGCGTAAGCTCACTGGAAATCGCCTTAAAATGACATTCGGTCAAGGCATGGCGCGATGGAAATGTGGCACGGTGCCTAGGATGCACGATGGCCTGCGTGACACGGCCTCTATCGCGCAGATGTGCCTAGCGTGGCACGGCGCTGGCGCGCAAGCAGCCTGATTTGCTGCATTCTCTCATGCCTGGCATTGGCGTGGCACGATGCTGGGCGCGGCACCCGCACAACGTGGCACACTGCCTGGCGCGGCCAGCCTTAAGCATGCTTCCTTGCCGACTTTTGCAATTGGCTTCCAAATCCATTCCTCCACTTCACCCACCATTATTTAGTCCCTCAAATGCATTTTCCACCTACAAAAGAAGGACTAATCATGTTGGTTAGTACACATCCAAATTTACATAAAATCACATNCATAAAATCACATGATAATGTGAGTGTATAAATAGAAAAACATGACTAAATCAAGTTATAAAATAGCACTTCGACAAGAAATTATACCCAAGATCACTACCCCACAGTTAAAGCCTTGTTCGTCCTCGAACAACTCTTTTACATCTCATACACAGGAAGATTCATAGATAGCCAATTGAGCAAGACAATTCAAGCTACGACTACAATGATTGTTTATCGATAGCAAGTTAAAATTAAGCATGTAAGATTTAACCCTTAAAATAAAATATAACTATGTGAAGACTTCCTAACTTCAAGAATTGACTCTTAATCTCAACAAACTCATGCAAATCAACCGACCTAGAAATCCAACATGAATTTTATCCTTCATTAAATATGTTCCCTCACAACTAGAGAGTTACCCATTTTTACTCACATATTTTAAATCATACTGTGTATGGGTATATAAATAAGAATTAAGCTCACTCTCACAAAGAATGCACATGCCAAGTGTATTGACCCATAAGCTTGCCCTTAGTGTATTACTTCACTAATTTAAGGATGTTTGAATGTAAGATCAAGTAGGACTTATCGGGTTGTAATGTGAGATAAAGGACAGGTATGTACTATTATGGATAATAATAGTGGCTATCTTTCCCACACACTTTTAATACATTATAAATTCATTGCGGACATCTCTTCTCTTACTTCACCCTCGTTCTTTTCACTCTTAAATTTTCTCTTCTTGTTCCCATTTCTTTAAGCACACGTAGTGTATTAGTAAAGAGTACTTAAGCAACTTTTTCATTCATTTGTTTTCTTACTCCCTACCAATACTCAAGCATTTTCAAACAAGTGCACCTTAGACCTTTTCTCAACTCCTACGACTGTTATTTTTCCTTCATTTTCACGATTCTCATTCCTTTACTCTTTCGGATTTTTCACTTAAGCGCTTAGGAGTTTTGGATCAAATTCAAGGCTAATAAAGAGAAAGGATTAAGCTTATGTTGTAGCTATCAAATAATAGGTTTAAGGATCAATGGGTCTGACTAGGATTATACATTCAAGGTAGGTAAAACCAAGGTTAAAAATTAGGCTCATTCAAAGAAATGCCTAAATCATCTCCTACAATCTACATCCTTCATTTCGTTTTGTATACACACTAGACAAGTTCTATACACTACACAATAGCATGGAATATCAAGAAACCTTACACTAACAACATATGCTCAATTCAGGACACATTCAGCAGACTCTTAACTCAGCTAATCACAAGAATTCAAAATTAAGCTTTAAGCCCATCGAGTCACGTTCAAGAGCCTAGGTGTCTCAAACAGAGTTATACAACTGGTTAACATGCTTCTCAATTAAAATCACTTGCATCTTACAATCATGCATAGCACATAACAAGAACATCAATCTGTCAATTAGCTAACGGTTCAAAAACAAAAACCAATAAACTAATTTTCCCTCAAGACGGTCGTCATCCATCCATCGCCGGGAACACTAACTATGACTAAATACAACTATGTACAGACACAGAAAATTTTTATTCTTCAGTTCAAAGTGCTCCCCGTCGGAAAAGAACCAAAAAGAAAAACCAACGGGTGAGTGAATCATTCTCAAATTAAAAAGTTTAAACTTTTCCTCAACAAATATATTAAGCACCACATTCACCCGAAGTCATTAGGCACAAAATTTTCTAAATTTCCCTCACCCCACACTTGAATCATGCTATGTCCCCATAGCATCAAATTAAAATGCAAAAAGGGTGAGAAATACTCCCTGGGCCTCTAGACCTAGCTAACAACATGTTTTTCTTCCTTTGAACAAATGGGTATTCGACCCCACACTTTTTCTCTTTCATGTTTCTTAGCTTCCTCCTCGCAAGGTACTCAGACATCCCTTCCATCTGTGCTTAATTCTCCACCAAAAACAACAACAAGATGAAAATAAACAAAATCAACACAAATTAAAAACAAAATAATTTGTACCTGTGGTACCCTTGGGCTGCCCCCATGTAGTGCCTAATCTTACGTCGCGACACGACATGGACTATCCTTTTTAGGATATCCTCATACCCATGTTCCCTTTTGAGAACCATCTTCTTCTCTTTTTATTTTTCGAGGGAATATCCACCACTCTTTCCCTCTCTTCCTCTAACTCCTTCTCTAATAGAAGCCCTTCATCATATTCGGGCTGAAAAGCAATCATCTCCTGTGTTTGTGGACCTGTGGAATCTGCCACCCCACACTTAGCCTCTTCTAACACACTGACCTTACAAAGGTCTCTGTAATGTGTGGGTGGGTTAATCTCTTCGTAGACCCGGAAGAGTTCTTCTTCATCGTCGACCCTCATTTTCAGGGTCCCTGCTCTTACATTAATAATCACTCCTCCAGTGAACAAGAATGGTCGTCCCAAGATCAGGGGTACCTTGTCATCAACTTGAAAATACAATATGACGAAATTAGCGGGTATAATGAACTTACTCACTTTGGTGAGAAGGTCCTCAATTATTCCCTCTGGTGCCACATGCGACCTGTCTGTCAGCTGCAGTATCAATCTTGTTGGTCTCGGTTGACCCAACCCCAAGGTGTTAAACAAAGATAAGGGCATTAGATTAACTGCTGCCCCTAAATCACACAGAGCTCTTATCACCTCAGCTTTACCAATATGTATGGGGAGGGTAAAACTCCCTGGGTCTTTGAGATTTCTAGGTATTTTGCTCATTACCCTATGGCTGAACTCCTCGATCAGTGCTACTATTTGAACATCCACCAATCTGACTTTGTTGTCGACCACATCTTTAAAGTATTTAGCATACCTGGGCATTCCCTGCAAGACATCAAGCAAAGGAAAATTTATGTGAAGTTCTTTAAATATATCAAAGAACTTTCTAAAGCATTCCTCCTCCTTGCTCTTTTTGAATCTTTGCGAAAATGGTGGTGGTGGTCTCTGTGCTGGCTATGATGATGATTTTGCATTTTGTTGCCCAACACTCTAATTCTATTCTTCTTCAGTGGATGGTCCCATTCTAACCAACTTCGGTTGCACCTCATTTCTCTTCTCTTTCAGTAGTGCATAATCCAATTGCTTGCCACTCCTCAGGCGGATGGAATTGACCTGTCAGGGGTTTGTGTCTATGTCACTGGGTAATCCTCCCTGCAGTCTAGTGTGGTGAGCAGCTGCTATTTGACCCATCTGCTTCTCTAGATTGCGGGTGGCCAACTGCTAATTTTTCAAATCTGATGCCATCCTCACCTGATTCTGTGCCAATTTGGTTTGTGTCTCCATGATCTTCTGCAATGTCTCCTCAATGTTGCTGCTCAACTGGCCATCATTCTGCCAATTCTGCTGATGATACTTCTGTTGCTGAGGTTGCTGGTAGCTTTCCCTTTGATTTCCACCCCAAGAAAAATTCGGGTTGCTCTGCCAATTCTTATTGTAATTGTTCCCAAAATTATGATTGTTCCTCTGAACATTCCCAACAAAATTGACCGGTTCAGGATTTTTCCCGCATGATTATTTATTTTGCCCATTATTGCCGAAGATTTCACACCAACTTAGAGCTTGCTGAACTACATTTACTTGTCCTTGTTGTTGGTTCATACTCAGTTTATTGAACTGATTCATCATCTAATGCTGAAATGATGCTAGCTGTGCCGCCAAGGCATTTACACCATCTATCTATATCAGCCCTGTTGTTCTTTTTCTTGCCCCTCTCGATGACTCGCTGTGCCACTCTGGATTTCCCTGAGCAATGTTGTTCAACAAAGTGTACAGCTCATCATAAGTCTTCTCTAAGGCTTGCCCACCCGATGCAGAGTCTAGTAAGATTTTTGTGTGTGGATCTAGACTTTCTACAAAGGTATGGGCTAGCACTTCATTGGACTGCTGATGATGGGGACAGTCTCTCAATAACGACTTGAATCTCTCCTAAGACAAATACAATTTCTCCTCCGGCCTCTGCTTGAAGCTTAATATTTCACTCCTGAGTTTGGCAGTCTTGCCTGAAGGGAAGAATCTGATAAGGAACTTCTTTGCAAAATCGTCCCAAGAAGTTATGGAATTCGGTGGCTCAGATTTTAACCACCTCTTTGCCTCTCCCAACAATGAGAATGGGAAGAGGGTAAGTCGGACATAATCTGTGGACACTCCGGTGGGAACGAACGTGTCGCTAATCTAAAGAAAGTTTTATAAGTGTTGTTGTGGGTCCTCATGAGTCATCCCAATGAACTGGCCACTAGAATGTAACAGCTACACCATATTCTGTTTCAATTCAAAGTTCCCTCCAGGTTCCGGTTTACGGATACTAGAGGTCACATTTGTTGCTAGTGGGATAGCCACTTCGCGAACTGGTCGGGCTACCATGATTTCAGGTAACAACTTTGCTTGTACTGCTAGTGGGTGTTGTTGTATCCTCTCCTCAAGTCTCTTTAGCTTTTGCTCTAGAGCTTCCCTCCTGCGCAAATGAAGTTGACGTTCAGGTTCAAGCAACGGTTCCACTAGCTCTCTATTCCTTGCTAGCTTTGCAAGGACAACCTGTCACCTGCAATATATCAGACTAAGACCAAGTTTCTCAATACTTAAGGAAATTAAAAATCATATAAAAAAAGAAAAATTGACTAAACTTCGCTAGTCCCCGGCAACGGTGCCAAAAACTTGTTGCGCTCCAGCGCACTCGCAAGCGTACGCGATCGTACAAGTAATACAGTGGCCCTTTTCAAGAGCCGGATGTCGAACCCACAGGAACTAGACTAATTCAGCAACTTATGAAGTTCAAGTGTGAGATTAACCTTCACAAGTGTTGATTATAAAATTTTTCGGTAAAGTATAATTAAATTTCAGGGTGGTAAATAATCTGAAAACAATATAAGAAGCAACTAGGGCTAAGGCCGAATAATCATGCAATGCTACATTTTGTAATGGTTCAAGTATGATATTATCAATTGTTGTCTCACATAGTTGAAAATGCGATATTAATGGTCTCTCGAGCCTCTAAACACCACAAACTAGCCTCACAACTACATCATTGAGCGGGGATGTGATAACCTAGTTCGTGGGAAAATCAACTACATGGATGTGGTTTACGGGGTTTATGATCTTGATTAGGGACTTTCATAGCTCAAATCATTTGATCCAACTTAGCTTCACAATTACTTTTACGAGTGGTGGAGTGATAATTCTAAGTCGGTGTCTTGCTCTCATCCCATTTTAGCAACCAAGCAAGGCAAATTAGGTATATTTTCTATCCTAACCGCGAATCATATCTAAGGATAAGAACTTGCTCCCTACATTCCTATGTTCTTGCCTAGGGTTACTCTTTCAAGATTTTACCTAAGCTTAACGCATTTGTTTTCATGGTTATCAAGCATAAAAAAACATAATGAAGAATGTAAGACAAAACAACAATTAACAACTCAAACCAAAATGAATTCATGCAATTAGAATCATATCACATGGCCTCAACCCTAGAGGAAGGGTTTTAGCTACTCATGTTCGTACAAATACTCAAAAACATTGTTAAAGTAGTGTACTTACAAGAATAGGTAAAAGAGAATGTAAAATTAGTGAACCCTAGGTGATTTCTTCGCTTCTCCCTTCGCTCCTCTACGGTTTTCAGAAATATTTCATGACAAAAATGATTTTAGAAGCTAAGGGTTTAATTTATAGTAAATAGGAAATTTACAAATTTTGGCCGGTCATGGAATGGCTCCGTGGCACGGAGGTGGACGCGCCAATTTGCCTCCATGAAACGGAGGTAACGCGTAAGCTCACTGGAAATCGGCTTAAAATGACATTCGGCTGAGGCATGGTGCGATGGCAATGTGGAACGGCGCCTAGGATGCGTGATGGCCTGCGTGACACGGCCTCTATCGCGCAGATGTGCCTAGTGTGGCACAGCACTGGCGCGCAGGCGGCCTGATTTGCTGCATTATCTCGTGCCTAGAATTGGCGTGGCACGGTGCTGGGCACGGCACACGCACAGCGTGGCACGCTGCCTGGCGCGGCCAACCTTGCCATGGCATGCTTCCTTGCCGACTTTTGCAATTTTCTTCCAAATCCATTCCTTCACTTCACCCACCATTATTTAGTCCCTCAAATGCATTTTCCACCTACAAAACAAGGACTAATCATGTTGGTTAGTACACATCCAAATTTACATAAAATCACATGATAATGTGAGTGTATAAATAGACAAACATGACTAAATCAAGTTATAAAATAGCACTTAGGCATGCAATTATGCCCAAGATCACTAATTCTGAGGGCAACTCCAATTCATATGCCACCTTGCCAACCCATTTCACAACCCGGTAGGGGCCAACAGAACAAGGACTGAGTTTTACTTTCTTTCCAAACCTCATCACTCCCTTCATAGGAGACACCTTCAAAAACACCCAATCATCCACTTTGAACTCTAGTTCCCTCCTTCTCACATCAACATTGGACTTTTGGTGACTTTGAGCTACTTTCAACCGGTCCCATATGAGCTAAACCTTCTCCATAGCCTCATGGACTGAATCTGGTCCTTTTATCGCAGCTTCACCAACTTCAAACCAGCCAATAGGCGATATACATCTCTGCCCATAGAGAGCCTCAAACAAAGCCATCTGAATGCTGGAATAGTAGCTGTTATTGTAGGCAAAATCAATAAGAGGCAAATGGTCATCCTAACTACCCTTGAAGTCTATCACACATGCTCTTAACATATCCTCGAGAGTCGAAATTGTCCACTCTTCTTTACCATCAAAATGATGTATTGAGCTTGACCCGAGTACCCAGTCCTTTTTGAAACAATTTCCAAAACTGAAAAGTAAATTGGGTACCTCTGTTTGATATGATAGACAAGGGAACTCCATGCAACCAAACTATCTCTCGGATGTACAACATAGCATAATCCTCCACTTAATCGGTAGTTTTGTCAGGTAGGAAATGAGGCGCTTTGGTCAACTTGTCCACAACAATCCAAATGGAGTCATACTGTCTACGAGTGCAAGGCAAACCTGTTATGAAGTCCATATTTATTTCTTCCCACTTCAAGGTAGGAATGCTAATATCTTGGAGCACACCTCCGGGTCTTTGATACTCAACTTTCACCTGCTGACAGTTTGGACACTTAGCCACAAATTCTGCTATGTCCTTCCTCATGCCATTCCAACAATAGACTTCCCGTAGGTCAGGGTACATCTTGGTGGCACCTGGGTGTATAGAATACCTGGATCCATGAGCCTCGTGCAATATCCGGTTCCTCAAATTATCAACGTCCAGGACACAAAAGTGACCTTGATATCAAAACACACCATCTCCTCCTTTGGAGAAGACCTCTACCTTTTGATTTTGAATGTCTTCCTTTAATTATACCAAAATAGGGTCCTCGTCTTGTCTAGATTTCACATCAGTTACCAAGGAAGATTCTAATCCATTCTGAACAATGACACTGCCATCGGTCGAGTCAACCAAATGAATTCCCAACCTTGCAAGTCGATGCACATCCTTCACCATCTCCTTTCTCCCCTCATCCACATCGGACACACTCTCCATAAAGAGTCTACGAAGTGCATATGCTACTATATTATGCTTGCCCAGATGGTAAAGGACACTCATGTCATAATCCTTAAGTAGCTCCAACCACCTCCTTTGCCGGAGATTTAGGTCCTTCTAGGTAAACACATATTTGTAAACTTGTGATCCGTAAACACATCTACATGGACCCCGTACAAATAGTGTCTCCATAGTTTCAAGGAAAATACCACCGTTGCTAATTCGAGATCATGAGTCGGGTAGTTCTTTTCATGCCCTTTTAGCTGTCTAGAAGTGTAAGCTATAACTTTTCCGTGTTGTATCAATACACACCCAAGTCCAATCCTTGAAGCATAACAATACACCACGAACCCATCGGTACCCTCGAGTAGGGTCAACAATGGTGCTGAGGTGAGTCGAGCCTTCAGCTCTTGGAAGCTCTTCTCACAAGCCTCCAACCATTAAAACTTCACTTTCTTTTGGGTCAACTTAGTCAATGGTGCTGCAATAGATGAAAAACCCTCAAAAAATCTCCGGTAGTAGCCATCTAAGCCCAAAAAACTCCTAATATTTGAAGGATTCACCGTTCTGGGCCAATTCTTCATCGCCTCTATCTTCTGTGAGTCTAACTATACACACTCACTCGACACCATATGACCTAAGAACACCACAGAATTTAACCAAAACTCATATTTGCTGAATTTTGCATACAATTGACGATCCTTCAAAGTCTGTGACACCACCCTCAAAAGAGTATTATGCTCTTCCTCGCTCCGAGAGTATACTAGGATGTCATAAATGAACACGATCACGAACATATCCAAGTATGGCTTGAATACCCTGTTCATCAAGTCCATAAAAGTTGCAGGAGCATTTGTTAGTCAAAATACATAACTACAAACTCATAGTGACCATACCGAGTTCTGAATGCTTTTTTCAGAATGTCACTCTCCCGAACCCTGAGCTGATGGTATTCGGACCTGAGATCTATCTTCGAAAAGCACTTGGCACTCTAAAGCTGGTCAAACAAGTCATAAATCCTGGGGAGAGGATACCTGTTCTTGATGGTGACCTTTTTCAATTACCGATAATCAATACACATACGAAGAGAACCATCTTTCTTTCGGACAAACAGAACTGGTGCACCTCATGGGGATTTGCTCGGTCTAATGAAACCCTTGTCTAATAGGTCCTTCAACTGCTCCTTCAACTCCTTTAACTCAGCTTGGGCCATTCTGTAAGAAGAAATAGATATAGGTTGCGTGTCGGGAAGAAGATCAATACCAAAATCGATTCCCTCTCAGGAGGAATAACCAGTAGATCATCAGGGAACACTTCTAGATACTCATATACTACTAGAACTGACAAGATAGTCGGGGTTTTGGATGAAGCATCCTTAACCCTAACTAGATGGTACATGAAACCCTTGGAGATCATCTTTATGGCCTTAAGGTAGGAAATGAAACGACCTATAGGTACAACTGAACTACCCTTCCATTCTATGACTGGCTCACCCAGAAATCTGAATGCTACTGCCTAGGTTCTAGAATTATTGAGGAATAACATGCAAATAGCCAATCCATGCCGAGGATAACATCAAAATTGGTCATGGATAACTCTACTAAATCTGTTGAGGTGATTTTCTGAAGGATTGAGATCGGGAAATTTCTATATACCCGTTGAGTTATAACTGAATCACCGACTGGAATAGATACTGAGAAGGGTTCTGATAAGATTTTGGGATTGACTTCGAAGCTACTAGCAACGTAAGGTGTCACAAAAGAAAAGGTAGCCCCTGAATCTAAAAAAGCATAAAAATCAAGGTGGAAAACTCGTAACATACCAGCAACCACATCTTGGGAAATCTCCTGCTCCTGTCGAGATGTAAGGGCATAAAACATGTTCTAGCATTGAACGCCAGCTGAACTAGTTAAGGCACCCTGCAGGGAGGGATGTGTTGCTAGAGCTGCAAACTAGCGGCTGGCATACGGGCTCCACTACCCCCTGGTCTAGCTGAAGGCCAATCCCTGAGTCTGCATCCGGGTTTGCCACACCCGAAACAAGCGTCTGAGCCAATTAAACACCTCCCTAGGTGATTCTTCCCATACTTCACATAGGCTGGAAAGGTGCGCTCTATCTACATGCTACATTGGCCCCTTGAATCTGAGGCCTTTCTCCTCTGATCACCTCGTGGTCTAGATGGTGCACTAGCTAATCATGGTGCTGGAGTAAAAGACTTGTGATG
>JACEIK010009524.1:0-43172 GCA_018107945.1 Datura stramonium
GTCCTAACCACTTGGGCAAAATAGTGAGGCATCATGTAAGGCTCTATCATGATGCTGTCGGTTAAGAAGAGTCCTCCCATTGTTCCTCATGATTTATGCATAGTTATTTTTATGTTACTTTGGCTCAAGTTATGTTTGATAAAGCTTTCTCTTACGATTATGATTATGATTGGTTTATGAATGGTTTGAAAACCTTGAGCCCTTATGTTTACATTATGATACTTACTTTATGATCTTGCTAACCTACTCTTATGAACTCTTATGTACTTTAACTGTCCGTTTTACTTACCTTGCATACTCAGTACATTCAAAGTACTAGCCGCATACTCTATCCTATATCATTTCATGATACAGGCTCGAACATTCAAGTTCAACCCCGCCATTAGCCTGATCCTCAAAGTTTACATCCCTCGGTCAAAGTTGGTGAGTCCTCATCCTTCGAGGACCCTTTTTCAATTTATGTTCAGTGTTTCCAGTTTCATACCTTAGTGAGTTAGTTAGGGTCTTGCCCCATCAACTCGTCAGTATGTAGAGGCTTATTAGACATAATATGTACTCAGCTTCAGAATTGTGTTATGTATTCAGATGTTCAGATGTTATTATGTTGTTAGAATTCCACTATAATGTATGACTAGACTTACGCATCATTATTTTGCGTTTTGGATGTTATGTTCATGTCATGAGTCGGCTTGAAGCCTCTCGGGGTTCCTTCTCCCGTGTCTCGATCTAGGTCTATGCTCGGGTCATGAAAAACATGGAATTAGAGCATTAGGTTTTGAAGTGTCCTAGGTTGTCTAAAAGTCGCGTTATGTAGAGTCTATTTCATGGATGTGAAGTGCGCCACACTTATGACGAAGAGGCTATGGAACATTTTAGGAAATGTCCCTTCTTTCATGATTTATGTCATTCGAGGAAATGTCCCTCTATCCTTATAACTTATGCTATACACATTTATAGACTCATGCATCCTCGTTGAGCTAATGAAAGAAGGAACATAAATGGAAATGGTCACGAAAATGGCTATGGGGATGGGCACCAGCAGGCCCCACCAGCCCCTGAGGATCATGTGCCCGAGCAGGTAGCCCATACAGAGTTTAGGGCTGCCATTTAGATGCTATCTTAAGATTTTACCGCCCAAGTCAACCAACAGGCGGTAGCGCATATCCCTCAGAATGGGAATGTGGTGGCGAAGGTGGACGAGGATTCGCATGAGTTTATTGATGAAGTTCTGAAGATCACCCAGATCATGGGGGTGACTAAGGAGGACTTCGCAAATCTAGACTTGTATCAGTTGAAAGGGGTTGAGTATATTTTGTTCAGGCAATGGAAGGATAGCAGGACATTGGAGAGGGCCCCGCTGGTTGGAAGGAGTTGCATACCGCGTTTTTGGATTGGTTCGTTCCCCGAGATATGAGGAAATCCAAAGCAGCTGAGTTTGTGAACCTGAAGTAGAACAATATGATGGTCGAGGAATATGCACTGGAGTTCACTCATTTGTCCAAATATGCACCAGAGCTAGTGGTTGATCAAAGGGCTTGAGTGAGAAGGTTTGTGCATGGGATAGCGGACTACCTAGTCATGGATATAGGACCGCTATGCTTCACCAGGACATCAATTTTCATCGCATGGTTTTGTATGCTCAGTAGATGGAGGCAGTGCATCTGAGAGAAAGAGAGGCCAAGAGGGCTAGGACAGACAGTTATGGGTTCTCCCAGCAGAGATCAGGAGGCGAACATCGCAAGTAGTCTCATTAGAGGTCATTGGCTCCAACACCATTATCAGCCAGCACTCCATCTAGATTGCGAGGTGACAGAGGAGCGGAGCATCAGGTTCGAGGGGATAAAAGAGCATGCAGGCAGTGCGTACCTTTCCATTCCGTGGAAAGTGTGGCAAGAATCACATAGGGGAGTGCTTGATCAAGTAAGATATCTGTTTTGGGCATGGTAGACCCAAGCACAGGCGCTGGGAGTGTCCATTGGCTATACAAGGTGATGGTAGAGGTCGTGCTCAGGTTACCAGCTCAGCAACAGCACCAGGACGCCTAGCTCAGCTTGGTGTGTCCACTAGTGCAGTTGGTGGCCAGCGCAAGAACATGTTTTATGCCCTTGCATCTTGACAGGACCAGGAAACTTCACTACATATGGTAAATGGTTTGTTACAAGTATTCCACCTTGATGTATATGCATTTCTAGATTCGGTGGCTAATTTATCTTTTATGATGCCCTATGTTGCTAGTAGTTTCGGAGTTTGTCCCAAAATTATATTAAAACCCTTCTCAGTCTCTACTCCAGTCGGTGATTCAGTTATGGCTGGACGAGTATATAGAAATTGCCCTGTCACAGTCCTTCAGAAAGTCACCTCGGCAGATTTAGTAGAGCTAGCCATGATAGATTTTGATGTTATCTTTGTCATGGATTGGCTACATGCATGCTATGACTTAGTAAATTATATAACCCATGCGGTAGAGTTCTGATTTCTTGGTGATCCAGTCCTAGAGTGGAAGGGTAGTTTAGCTATGCCTGTAGGCCGCTTCATTTCCTACCTTAATGCTAGAAAGATGATTTCTAAGGGTTGCGTGTACCATTTAGTTAGGGTTAAGGATGCTACATCTGAAACTCCAACTATACAGTAAGTCCCTGTAGTGTGTGAATATCCAGTAGTGTTTACAGATGATTTACCAGGAATTTATAATACCCCGGGAAGGCCTAAGAATAGACCTGGGGGTTGAATTTAAAAAGTCAAGAAAACTGGCAAAAACATCACATAACAGGCGACTCAAGGACTCATGTTTGGGTGCCACAGGTTGTCGAAAGTTGTCGTGGTATGGGAGTTCAGGGAGGTAGTGGTGACAACGGACGGTGTAACGAATCGTTGTCAGGAGCAATGAGTCGTTGTTACCAGTCGTTGGAAGGACTGAACTTAGGCTGATGGGGAACCCATGGGGCATCCCACGATCCATGGTGAGAAGTGACAACCCATTGTTTCTTGTCATTGTTTATGGGTTGAAATGTCCAGTGCTTACGATGGATTGAGACCACGACTCGTTGATAGTCACCACGAGTCATGGTGAGGCTCGTGGTAAGGGAAGTTCAAAATGGTCAAAGGGTTGACGACAGTTGATCCAATGACCAATTGATTGAAGCAACGACCTGTTCTGACGAGTCGTGGGAGGAAACTAAGGTTTTTCGTGAGGCAGTGGACCCAACGACTCTATACCATGAGTCGTGGTATCTTGCAACGATTCGTTGGATCGATCGTTGATCCGTCCGGAGCAGTTTTCAGGGGAAATTTCATTAAGGGCAACTTTGACTTTCCTATGCTTTGAGACCCTAAACTACATAGTTTTGTGTTTTTCTGAGTGAGAGAAGATGGGTGAAGTCCCTAATGCATACCCACTCCCATGCAAGAGCTTTTAGAGGAGTTTTTAGGGAGCTTCAAGGTCTTCTTCTCTAAAAATTCCATCAATTTCTTTGTGGGTATTCAAGGAACATTGAAATCAGTCAATTTCCACGTATGTAGGGTTCTATAATGGGTGAAATCCTTTCACACCCATGCCCGGATTTCAGTTTAAATTATGAATTCTCCTATTCAAGTTCTATGGGGTTTTACCCAAATGCATGAAAATGTGATTNGGGTTTTACCCAAATGCATGAAAATGTGATTTCTCTTTATGGGTATGATTTAATTGAGATTTAATTATTGAATTATGAATGATGGGCAGGTTTTATATTATTTTCTTCAAAATCATGCTTCAATTTTTTTTTGTAAATTTAAAACGCCCATTGATGAAGGTTCATGGAAGTTATGATTTATGATGAATATTCAATATTTTGAGATTTATTTATGATGGAAAAGCATGAATTCAAGTTACTCGTGCTTATGAACATATTTGAAAGAATTGAGTATGTTGAAATTTTGGCAATGCCCACATGTTGAATGGTTTACGATTTACGAAACGAATTACATGATTTATCAATTTATGATGTTGGCCGATGAAAAGGCCCTTTGATTCTTGGCTAAGCATGGTTAAAGGGGATCAATGATGAAAAATGTTATACTTTAGCCAATGAAGTTTAATCCATAATGTTATTGATTTATGTATGAGCCTATATGCATGTTTTTGGGAGCCGTGTCTAGCACCTACCAGCCTGGCATTCAAAGAAGTACGTCGGTGTCTCATAACCACGTGCCACCGTGGGTTTCTAATGATATGTTGTATTTATAATGATCCCCTCAAACTGATATCACGCCTTATGCACAACCCTCGCTTGGCAAGCCAGGGTCGGCTCTGCCCACTTGAGTGAGATAGTTGGTGTAACAGCCCAGACCACCGCTTGTAGAAATTGTCCTCTTTGGGGGTCACCCCCTCACGGTTTTAAAATGCGTCTACAAGGGAGAGGTATCCAATCACTTATAAAGTACTCTTCGTTCTCCTCCCCAAACGATGTGGGATTTTCACAAGTAAACCAGGCGTTACGTATCGCCGTCCCTGGTTACCCCCCGTAGGGACTCAGCGTCCTCGCTGAGGTTTGCCCCACCACCGACCCGGCACCGGCTCTGATACCACTATAACAGCCCAGACCACCGCTTGTAGAAATTCTCCACTTTGGGGCTCACCCCCTCACGGTTTTAAAACGCGTCTACAAGAGAGAGGTATCCAAGAACTTATAAAGTACTCTTCGTTCTCCTCCCCAACCGATGTGGGATTTGCCTAAGTAAACCAGGCGTTACGTATCGCCATCCCTGGTTACGCCCCGTAGNCATCGGTTGGGGAGGAGAACGAAGAGTACTTTATAAGTGCTTGGATACCTCTCCCTTGTAGACGCGTTTTAAAAATCGTGAGGGGGTGAGCCCCAAAGCGAAAAATTTCTACAAGCGGTGGTCTGGGCTGTTACAGTTGGGGCATCATGAGAGGCTCTACCATGATGGTGTCGGTTATGACGAGTCCTCCCATTGTTCCTCATGTTTTATGCATTGTTATATTTATGTATTGGCTCAAGTTATGTTTTGCTAAAGTTTACATACGATTATAATAATGAATGACTTATGAACGATTTGAAAGTCTTGAGCCTTATCTTTTCTTACGAAGTTTATGATACAAGCATGATGTCCTTCTTTATGTTTATTTATGAGTTTATTTTACTTTTAACGTTTGTTTTACTTACCTTGCATACTCGGTACATTCCATGTACTGACCGCATACATTCTATGTTGTATCATTTCATGATACAAGGTCCGGATCATAGGATCATACTCATCCTTTGTCCATCTCAGCTTACGCTCTCAGCTTATTGGTGAGTCATCATGTTCCGAGGACCCTTTGAAAAACTTTTATGTTATCTTGTGTTTCATTATTGTTTGGGTTAGTTGGGGATGTTGTCCCATCAACCCATCGTATGTAGTAGAGGCTTTCAGACAATGTGTAGTATTTAGCTTATGTGTACGCTTAGTATTTTCTAGAGTTATATTATGATTAGATTCCCGTTATGATGATATGCTATGTATTCTGCTTATTTAAATGATATTAGATGTTTGCATGTGCCATGGGTCGACTTGGGGTCTCTCGGGGTCCCTTTTCCCGTGTCTACGATCCGGGTGTACGTTCAGGTCGTGAAAAACTTGGTATCAGATGCATAGGTTTGGAGTTTCCTAGGGTGTTTGAAAGCCGTGTTAAGTACATTCTTTTTCATGGGTGTGAAGCACGACACACTTATGACGAGGATGCTACTAGACGTTTAGGAAATGTTTTCTTCTTTCATGTTCTATGTTGTTCGATAAAATTTCTCTCAATCCTTCTAATTTGTGCGATTCGCGATTGCAGAATTATCGCTCCTAGAAGAATGAATGGAAGGAGGAATGGAAATGATGAAGGCCACAGGGGTGCTAATGACCATGGCCATCAGCAAGCCCCATGCACTAGAGCCAGCTGCGCACACTAAGTTTCGGGCGGCTATTCAGATGTTGGCACAGGCCTTGACCGCTCAGGTCAACCAACAGGCTGTTGCACAGGTCCCATAGAATGACAATGTAGTGGTGGCTCGGATTAGAGACTTCTTGAGGATGAACCCTCCTGAGTTCATGGGATCAAAGGTGGACAAGGATCCTCATGAGTTCATTGAGAGGATTTTGAAGGTCACTCAAGTTATGGGGGTGACAAATGGGGAATGTGTTGACTTGGCCTCTTATCAGCTAAAAGACGTCACTCATATTTGGTACAAGCAATGGAAGGACAGTAGGACAGCGGGAGCGGGCCCTATCAGCTGGGATGAGTTCCATATGGCTTTTCTCGACAGGTTCTTCCCTCGGGAGATGAGGGAGTTGAAAGTAGCGGAGTTTGTGAACCTCAAGAAGGGAAAGATGATAGTGCTGGAGTATTCGCTTTAGGTCACTCATTTATCAAAGTACGACCCAGAGTTAGTGATAGATCAAAGGGCGCGGGTGAGCCGATTCGTTCATGGTGTGGCTGGCTATTTAGAAAAGGATTGCAGGACTGCTATGCTACACTAGGATATGGACTTTCCTCGCATAATGTTGTACGCCCAGCATATTGAGATGGCTCATGCAAGGGAGAGGGAGGCAAAGAGGGTTCGGACGGATAGCCATGGGTTTTCACATTAGAGGTCCGTCGGTGGCTACCATCCACTGTTTCAGCAGAGATCACTAGCCCCAGCACCATCATCAGCTAGTGTTCCATCCATATCCAGGGGTGATCAGAGGAGCAGGGCTTCAGGGTCGAGGGACCAGAGGGGCACCCAGTTATAGTATACCTCTCCAGCCTGGGGGAAGTGCGACAAGAGTTATGCTGGAGAGTGTCTGCTCGGTTCAGATATTTGTTATGGGTGTAGTAGATCTGGGCATATGCGCCGAGCATGCCCATATGCTAGACAGGGTGATGATAGGGGTCATGCACAGACCACTAGGACAGCAACAACTCCATCTCATTTCGCTTCGCAGGGAGCATCAACTAGTAGGGGTGGCGGACAGCGCCTAAACCGATTCTATGCCCTTGCCTCGCGCCAGGAGCAAGAGACTTTGCCATACGTAGTCACCGATATGTTGCATGTCTTTCATATTTATGTTTATTCCTTGCTAGATCTGGGAGCTACCTTGTCTTTCATGACTCCCATTGCTAGTATCCTTAGAGTTAGTCTCGAGACCTTGTCAGAACCGTTTTCAGTTTCGAACCCTATTGGTGATTCGGTCATAGCTAGACGAGTATATAGAGAATGTCTGGTCACTGTGTTGCATAAGCTTACCTCCGTATACCTTGTAGAGTTAGCCATGACTGACTTTGACATTATTCTTAGCATGGATTGGTTGTTTCCATGTTATGCTTCGATTAATTGTAGGACCCATATGGTGGAATTTCATTTTTCGGGAGAGTCAGTGTTGGAGTGGAAGGGTAGTTCGGTGGTACAAGCAGGTCAATTTATTTCCTATCTTAAGGCCAGGAAGATGATCTCTAAAGGTTTCATATACCACCTAGTTAGGGTTAATGATGTAGAGTCTGAGACCCCGACTATTCAATCAGTTTCGGTGGTGTGCGAATATCTGGAGATGTTTCCCGATGATTTGCCCGGTGTACCTCCGGAGAGGGAAATTGATTTCGATATTGATCTAGTACCCGATATGCAACCTATCTCTATTCCTCTATACAGAATGGCTCCGGCCGAACTAAAGTAATATAAGGATCAGTTAAAAGATCTATTGGATAAGGGCTTCATTAGACCGAGCCAGTCTCCATGGGGTGCACCAGTTCTATTTGTTCGAAAGAAGGATGGTTCCCTAGCATATGTATTAACTATCAACAGTTAAACAAGGTTACCGTCAAGAACAACCCCCTACCCAAGATCGATTTTTACCAGCTTCAGGTTGCCAAGTGCTTCTCAAAGATTGATCTCCAGTCCGGGTATCACTAGCTCAAGGTTTGGGAGAGTGATATCCCAAAGACTGCTTTCACGACTCGGTATGGTCACTACAAATTTTTTGTTATGTATTTCGGACTAACCAATGCCTCTGCAGATTTTATGGATCTAATGAATTGGGTGTTCAAAGCATATTTTGACATGTCGTGATTGTGTTCATTGATGACATCTTGATATACTCACGGAGCGAGGAGGAACATGTCGCTCACCTAAGAGTAATGCTTCAGACCCTCAAGGATCGTCAGTTATATGCAAAGTTCAGTAAGTGTGAATTTTGGCTAGACTCGGTGGCATTTCTCGGTAATGTGGTATCAAGCGAAGGCATAAGGGTAGATTCCCAGAAGATTGAGGCAGTGAAGAATTGGCCCAAACCGGTAATCCTTTAGAAATTCTGAGTTTCTTGCGCTTAGCATGCTATTACCGAAGATTCATTGAGGGCTTTTCATCAATTGCAGCCCCATTGACCAGGTTGACTCAGAAGAAGGTGAAGTTCCAATGGTCGGATGCTTGTGAGAAAAGCTTCCAAGAGTTGAAGACCCGACTCACTTCAGCACTAGTGTTGACTTTGACCGAGGGTACTGATGGTCTTGTTGTATATTGTGATGCTTTGAGAGTCAGACTGGGAGGTGTGTTGATGCAGCGTGGGAAGGTAACGGTATATGCCTCGAGACAGCTGAAAGTTCATGAAAAGAATTACCTGACCCATGATCTTGAGTTGGCCACGGTGGTGTTTGCATTGAAGATATGGCAGCATTACTTGTATGCGGTCCACGAGGATGTATTTACGGATCACAAGAGCTTGCAATATGTGTTCACACAAAAGGATCTAAATCTTTAGCAAAGGAGGTGGTTGGAGTTACTAAAGGACTATGACATGTGTGTCCTCTACCATCTGGGCAAGGCTAACATGGTTGCGGATGAGATTAGTAGGCTCTCTATGGAGAGTGTGTCCCATGTGGACGAGCGAAAGAAGGAGTTGGTCAGAGATTTCCATCGACTTGCAAGGTTGGGGGTTAGATTGATCGATTCGACTGATGGTGGCGTTATTGGGCAGAATGGGTCTGAATCATCCTTAGTGGTCGATGTCAAGTCTAAGCAAGATGAGGATCCAATTTTGAGGAAGCTGAAGGAGGCGATGCGGAGTCAGAAGGTGGAGGTTTTCTCTCAAAGGGGAGATGGTGTTCTACGATACCAGGGTCGGCTATGTGTTCCGAAAGTTTATAATTTGAGGGTTCAGATATTGCACGAGGCACATGTTACCAGATATTCCATCCATCTGGGATCTACAAAGTTGTATCAGGATTTGTGGGAAATCTATTGGTGGGATGGTATGAAGAGGGATATTGCAGAGTTCATAGCCAAATGTCCAAACTGTAAGCAAGTGAAGGCCGAGCATTAAAGTATGGGAGGTGTACTTCAGGATATTCGCATTCCCACTTGGATGTGGGAGGAGATAAATATGAATTTCATTACAGGCCTACCTCGCACTCGCCGACACTATGACCCCATTTGGGTGGTGGTAGACAGGTTAACTAAGGCTGCACACTTTCTACCAGTTCAAGACAACAGATTTAGTGGATGATTATGCTAAGTTGTATATTTTAGAGTTGGTTCGACTTCAGGGAGTGCCCTTATCTATTATTTTAGATCGAGGTACTCAGTTTACCTCTAAATTCTGGTGTTCTTTTCAAAAGGGACTTGGGATGCAAGTTAAGCTCAGTACAACCTTCCATTCGTAAAAAGACGGCCAGGCAGAACGAACCATTCAAACCCTCGAGGATATGTTGAGGCCATGTGTTATGGATTTCAAAGGTAGTTGGGATGATCATTTACCCTTAATCAAGTTTGCTTATAATAACAGCTATCACTCTAATATCCAAATGGCAGCATTCGAGGCTCTTTATAGGCGAAGGTGTAGATCTCCCATCGGATGGTTTGAGGTTGGTGAGGTAGCTATTATAGGGCCAGATTCAGTTCACGAGGAGATGGTGAAGGTTCAGTTGATAAGGGAACGGTTGAAAACCTCTCAAAGTCGTTAGAAATCGTATGCCGATATAAGGAGAAGAGATTTGGAGTTTGAGGTAGACGATTTTGTATTTCTAAAGGTATCTCCCTTGAAGGGAGTCATGCGGTTTGGGAAGAAGGGGAAACTCAGTCCCCGATATGTAGGTCCTTACCGAGTCATAGGGAGAGTTGGTAAGGTGGCGTATGAATTGGACTTTCCTTCAAAGTTAGCTTCAGTTCATCCCGTGTTTCATGTATCTCTCTTGAAAAAGTTCTTGGGTGATCTAACTTTAGTAGTCCCAGTAGACAACATTGGTGTAAGGGATAGCCTCAGCTATGAAGAAATTTCGGTGAAAATCTTAGATCATCAAGTTCGTAGGCTAAGGAACAAAGAAGTAGCTTCAGTTAAAGTATTATGGAGAAATCAGCATGTTGAGAGAGCTATGTGTTACACCCCGGAATTTTTTTTGATGATTATTTGATGGTTATATGTCATATTAAGGGAATTATGGGTCGTACGTTGTCCGTAGGTGAGTAGGGAAACATGTGCAAAGGGAAAAGCGAAGAGTATGTGAAGTTTGTAAATAAGGGTCAACTTTAAATGGACATATCTCCAAATATCTCCAAATATATAATGATTCAGAGGTCTTATAGCCTATAAATGAAAGATATTTGAGTCTAGTTTACAGTGAAAAACCGCCGTCAATCGGAGTTCGGAGTAAAACGTTATGCTTGTTTTTTGAAGATAGCACCGCCGGATATAAAGCGCCCATGCGTGGGCGCCAAGACAAGTGTGCAAAATGCGCGCGCGGTCGCGAAAATGCCGCACAAACTCGCTGCACGCGGGCACTGCCTGGCACCGCTATATATGAAGTAATTTTGGTCTAAAAGCTCATTTCTACCCGGTTCACTTAATTTTTTTTTTTTCAAAATTCACAGAATTAAGAGCTCCATCCAATGGTGAAAACAAACCCCAGGTAATAATAAATTGTATGGATAGTCAAATTCTTATAGTCCAAGTTTGGAAATGGTTTCTTGCGTTGTGAGCTTCTAATTAGCGAGTTGCTGCGTTTTTGGCTGCCAAGATGCTGCATTTTTGGGCAGTAGGGAGGTGAAGTTCTACCCCATATTGGTGAGAGCTGAGTACAAAATGAGGTGGTGTTTTTACCTTTAAATTATCATGAATTAACAAGTTATGTTGGTATGAAATTGGAACTTATGTGTTGTGTGGTGTGTGTTACGTAGTTTGGCAACATAATAATATAATTTTTGAATGGAATTTAGCTGAAGAGGAACCCCATATGGGCAGGGGATATACACAAGTGAAAGGTAAGTGTTCCTACTTGGTTTATCCGCTCAAATCTTCGCAAGCTAAGTAAGGAAATGACATAAAGTCAATATGTGTTTTATGTGATATTTGACTGAGGTTTCTGCCCATTTTTGGAGGTTGTTACAGCTGTATAGATGCTGGAATTTATCCAAAATATGGAAGAAATACACCACACCTTTGGGGGGGTTAAACACCGTAATCGCTTTAGTTTAAACTCTCTTGAATTGCCTCAAGTTTAAGACGCCTAAGGTACGTAGGATTGCTGAAAATTATATTATGATGGGGCTGTTTGGTTTTATGTTTTGGGACATGAATGGTGACTGGGAACTTGGAATAAACAGTACTCATTCCATGTAGTGTAAGTAAGGAAGTTGAAGGTATCGGAGTTTCTAGCAAGCGGAAGAAATTGGCTAAAAAGACGCGACGAAGTGAGGTATGTAAAGGCTGCCCCGTATTCTTATTTTCCAAGCACGAAATCTTGTTGTTGATCGGGCCAATGTTCCTATGTTTTGTGTTCCTATTGAGGCATACATGATTCTGCCCAAGGTATTAGAAATACTTCATAGAAGGCATGAGGAGTTAAATATGCTTGCAAGAATGAATGTGTATGGAAGGCGTATTGTTTACGATTATGGCTTTTCGTAGTTGTAAATCGAGTCCGAAGTCCCCTCAAATGGGCACCGTGAGCTGGTCCTTTATATTATTTCATGCATGTGATATCAAATGTGTTCAAAATTCTAGTTTCTATGTGAAATTGGTAAAAGGCAGAAGACGACACGCAAACGAACTTAACACTAGAAAACAATTTAAAGCTAATAAGGGTAAATGTGAACAACGAAATGAAAATTCTTACAATAGTTATCCACCCTCTTATGAACATGTTCTAAGGTATATAAGTCCAAGAGGAGATTCCTTGATTTCTCTCCTTGTCTAACTCGACTAGTTAACGACTTTTTGAACAAACCGAATACGTTAAACTTGAAAGATAGAACTCGAATGTGTAAATTATTGGATATTTCTTTGAAACCATCTTTTTGGGCAGGTTATACACAAAGGTATTAATGTTAGAAGGTTATACAAAAATAAGTATATATTTACGCTTATTCCTACGTTCAAGTTACACGCTAGGGCAACAAGAATAGTCTTTAGAGTGCCGCCGTAATTTTACTGTAACTATTGTGCTATCTGAACCTCCTAAGAGTCGACAAAACATTAAGTTAAATAAGTGATATAAATACTTTATGTGGTATGATATACTGAGTATTAGGTGACGACCTTGTATAAATAAGTTAGAGTTGAACGTTTGTAAAAAAGTAACTTAAGTTAAAGAGAAGCTCATGGCAATTCCCCTAAACGCTATGTTAAGTTATCAATTATAAGTGTTGAAATTGTCTTCCATGACCGAAAAGGGTGATCCGAGGAGCTTCTAATCCATTTATAATGATGTAAGCATTTGAGATCTTCGTTAATTACAAAAGTTGTGAAAGTCAATCTAGCGAATATCCGAATTATGGTTATAAGTCTTTATTTGCCTATAAGGAAGCACTTGAGAGTTGCTTATGAATTCTCAAGTTGAAAACATCCAAATCTCAGATTCTTAAGTAGTCCCTAAGTTATGTTGAAGTGTATTATGCTAAGAAGTTTTCAAGAGATCATATTCTGAGAATCATGCTAATGTATCGATCAAGTATTTGAAGTTGCTGCACTGCCTCAAGAACTTAAGTCTTTATATGTATTTCCAATAAGAAGTCTTAATGTACATTATTTTCATATTATAACATACAGTTGAATTTTTTTTCAATTATATTCAAGTGACGCACCTATATATTTAGCTCTTGTTGAGTTATCAATTAACTCCTAAATTCCGAAGAGTGATTCTCCCATGTACCAATGTTCCTAATATCTAAGTATAAGCACAAACTATGAAAATGATTAGTTAAGCTTAGAACTTCTAATCCAAGGAAGTCACCTGGAGGTCACTCAGCTAGCTAAATATAAGCTATACGTGATTTAAGACTCATACATTGTATGTCTGTAATTCAGCTCTTAGCTCTACATATATGTTAAGCGTGATGACAATAACTCCAAGCTTCAAGTTATAAGTCCCATGTTTTCCTGCAAATAAGGCAAATGAATTGAGAACCGCATGTGCTCATCGACGTGATAAGTTTGACAATGAAATTCCGTGTATAGTTGCTGATACATGTAAAGGAACCACCCCGTGGGCGTATATATATATGTAGTTCCTGATGTCAAAGGATTGTATAGAAATGGGAATCTATGTGCTTCTACTCAAGCAATACGTTAAATTGGTAAGACTATCTATAAGAAATTGCTTGTAAGTCTTCTAAAATTCTTTTGTTGGCTAAACCTCCTAAAGGTCCTTCGAGTCATTAAGTTGACATGTTTGTATACTAACTTGGACAAAGCCTTTTACGGATGTATGTGCTCATTTTCTAATTTTACATGGTATATGTGCTCACTTGTATTTATATGTTACGAAAGAGACCGACACGACCATAGATTAAGCATTTGTCATTTCAATGCTTCATGTGTTAAATTGACCTCGTATGCTTTATCGACTCCATTAATGATTATGATTGAGAATGTTTTTATTTTACCCCGTAGTGCAATAATCGGTTGGAGTTATTTTTTATTTTACCCCTAGAGGTGCACACCTAAAAGAGGAGATGTTTTTTATTTTTTACTCCCTAAGATGGGTAATAACTCCATTTAAGTTGTTTTTATTTTACCCCGGTATTGCACACCGACCTGAGCTTTATTTTACACCAGTATTTCACACCGGCTGGAAATATTTTATTTTACCCCGGTGTTGTACCTCGTCGGAGATGTTTTATTTTACCCCGGTATTGCAATAATCGTCGAGATATTTTGTATTTTACCCCGGTGTGGTACCGCTGGAGATATTTTTATTTTTACCCCAATGTGGTACAATCGGCTTGAGTATCTTTATTTTACCCTATGTGGTACATCGGTTGAGATATTTTTATTTTACCCTAGTGTGGTACCGTGGTTGGACGAATTTTATATATGGATTTACTGGCTGGTCGCCGCATTACGCTTATAGTTTCTTTCTTGTGCATTTCTTATTTGCATTTTCATCTTATTATAGAGTTAGTTATCAAAAGTTTCAATTTCCCAGATTCCGTGTTGTTACCATTCCTTATTCCTGGTTCGCTATCTTGAGCTCAGCTATGTTATAGTAAGTTGGATATCAATTACAAAGCTGCGTAGTTGAAAGTTATATTTATCCTTTATAAGTTTATGTGCTAAGTTAGTTATTATAGGGATTGTTATTTAATGGTTACAGTTTCAGCCTTACATACCAGTAGATTGTATTTGTACTGACGTCCCCTTGGGACCTGCTGCTCGTGCCGCAAGTGTAGAGGTCGATGGCCATTTGAGTAGTAGTTCCCCTGAGATCACCGTATGGTTGGTATGTCTTTTCTTCCTCGAGCTAGGGCTTAGTTATTTATACTTGAGTTTTGAGATGCGAAAGATAGTGGGGTAGGTCGGAACCCCGCCCGACCATCGCCGGCCGTACTTTAGAGGCTCTGTGGACTTAGTGTGTACGGTGTTATTCAGTTTATGGACTCGTTGGGTTATTGTTTCTTGGTTTAGCACACTAATTGCCTTTGTTGCATTTCGATTGTTTACCCCGTATTGTTCAGACCTTATGGGTCCAGCTTATTCTTCGCTGACACAGACAAAAAGGCCCGGATGGCCTAAGTGTTATAGTTGCGTATGTCATATAGCCGGCTTTCCAACCAGTCAGGTATGGGGGAGCCAAATACCTAGTTATGGGGCGTGACACTATGTGGGAAGTCGAAGCAGATATGATGGAAGATACCCACATTTGTTCTCAAACGGCTCCGCCGACTTGAGGTACTAGTTTTACCCTATGACTCTATCTAGTTTACATGTTCGGCCCATGCGTACAAGTTTATTTTTATGTATATGAATGTATGTGAAGTATGAAACTTTTCAACTATGTGGTTTTATTCTGAGTTAGTCATTCCGTGGAAAATTCGGTAAAAATGATCTCGTATATGGCTATCATAAATTGTATGTTTCTATTTGTCGCTTTTTTCTATATTTGAGGATGAATGCTCAAGGAGATATTGTAATATTCCTGTGAAGGCCTAAGAATAGACTCCGGGGGTTGAATTTGAAAAGTGATGAAAACTCGGCAAAAACATCACATAATGTGTGACTCGAGGACTCCATGTTTGGGTACCACAAGTTATTGAAAGTTGTCGTGGTATGGGAGTCTCTGTGGAGGCAGACAACTGACCTGCTGTAACGACTGCTTGTAAGGAAAACAAGTTGTTGTTACCAGTTGCTGGAAGTTGGACCGAACTGGGCCGACCTGGGAACCCACGGCATCGACATCCGTGGTTAGGAAGTGACGACCCATTGTTTGTAGTTGCTGTTTGTGGGAAGTTGAAATGTCCATTGCTTACAATGGATTGGAGACCACCACTAGTTAAAGTCACCACGAGTCGCAGGAGGCTCGTAAGAAAGTTCAAAATGGTCAAGGGGGTTGACGATCATTTCCATCCAACGACCCGTTGATTCAAGAAATGACTCGTCCCCGACGAGTCATGGGAGGAACCTGAGGTTTTTCATGAGGCAGTGGACCCAACGACTCGATACCACGAGTCGTGGTATCTTGAAAAGACCCGTTGGATCGGTCGTTGGTCCGTCCGGAGCAGTTTTCAGGGGAAATTTCATTAAGGTCGATTTTGACTTTCCCATGCTTGGAGACCCTAAACTACGTCGTTTTGTGTTTTTCTGAGTGAGATAAGATGGGTTAAGTCCCTAATACATACCTATTCCCATGCAAGATCTTTTAGAGGGGTTTTAGGGAGCTTCAAGGTCTTCTTATCCAAAAATTCCATCAATTTGTTTATGGGTATTCAAGGAACATTGAAATGAGTCCATTTCCAGGTATGTAGGGTTCTAGAATGGGTAAAATCCTTTCACATCCATGCCTGGATTTCGATTTAAATCATGAATTCTCCTATTCAAGTTCTATGGGTTTTACCCAAATGCATGAAAATGTGTTTTCTCTTTATGTGTATGATTTAATTGAAATTTAATTACTTAATTATGAATGATGGGCCGGTTTTATATTATTTCTTTAAAATCATGTTTCAAGTTTTTTTTTGTAAATTCTAAATGCCCATTGATGAAGGTTCATGGAAGTTATGATTTATGATGAATATTCAATATTTTGAGATTTATTTGTGATGGAAAAGCATGAATTCAAGTACCCATGCTTATGAGCATATTTGAAAGAATTGAGTATGTTGAAGTATTGGGCAATGCCCACATGTTGAAGAATGTTTTACGATTTATGAAATGAATTACATGATTTATCGATTGATGATGTTGGCAGATGAAAAGGGCCTTTGATTCTTGGATAAGCATGTTTAACGGGGATCAATGATGATAAATGTTGTATTTTAGCCAATGAATTTTAATGCATGATGTTATTGATTTATGTATGAGTCTATATGCATGTTTTTGGGAGCCGTGTCTAGCACCGAGCAGCCCGGCGTTCAAAGGGCTACGCCGGTGTATCATAACAACGTGGCACTATAGGTTTATATTGATATGGTGTATTGATGATGATCCCCTTAAATGTGATATCACGCCTAATGCACGACCCTCGCCTGGCAAGCCAGGGTCGGCTCTGCCCACTTGAGTGAGATAACTGGGGCATCATGAAAGGCTATACCATGATGGTGTCGGTTATGACTCCTCCTTCCATTGTTCCACATGTTTTATGCATTGTTATATTTATTTTATTGGCTCAAGTTATGTTTTGATAAAGTTTACATACGATTATGATAGTGAATGACTTATGAACGATTTGAAAGTCTTGAGACTTATATTTTCTTATGAAGTTTATGATACAAGCATGATGTCCTTATTTTACGTTTATTTATGAGTTTATTTCACTTTTAACGTCCGTTTTACTTATCTTTCATACTCGGTACATTCCATGTACTGACCGCATACTTTCTATGTTGTATCATTTCAGGATACAGGGTCTAGATCTCAGGCTCATCCTCATCCTTAGTCCATCTCAGCTTACGCTCTCATATTATTGGTGATTCCTCATGTTCTGAGGATCGTTTGAAAAACTTTTATGTTATCTTGTGTTTCAGTATTATTCGGGTTAGTTGGGGATGTTTTCCCATCAATCCATCATATGTAGTAGAGGCTTTCCGACAATGTGTAGTATTTAGTTTATGTGTACGCTTAGTATTTTCTGGCATTATGCTATGATTACGTTCCCTTTATGATGATATGCTATGTATTCCGCTTATTTAAATAATATTATATGTTTGCATGTGCCATGGGTTGACTTAGGGTCTCTCAGGGTACCTTGTCCTGTGTCTACGATCCGAGTGTACGTTTGGATCGTGACAGAATTCCTCCCAAGCAGGAGATTAATTTTGGTATTGACCTTCTTCCCAATGCACAACCTATATCTATTCTTCCTTACAAAATGGCTCCAGCTGAGCTAAAGAAATTAAAATAGCAGTTGAAGGATTTCTTAGACAAGGGTTTCATCAAACAAAGTAAATCCCCATGGGGTGCACAAGTTCTCTTTATCCAGAATAAGGATGGTTCCCTTTGGATGTTCATTGGCTACCGACAATTGAACAATGTGACAATCAAGAACAGGTATCCCCTCCCCAGGATTGATGATTTGTTTGACCAGCTTCAGGGTGCTATGTTTTTTTCAAAGATAGATCTCAGATCCAGGTATCATCAGCTCAGGGTTTGGGAGAGTGACATTCCAAAGATAGCCTTCAGGACTCGGTATGGTCATTATGAGTTTGTAGTTATGTCTTCTTGACTAACGAATGCTCCTCCAGCTTTTATGGACTTGATGAACAGGTTTTTCAAGCCATATTTGGATATGTTCGTGATTGTATTCATAGATGAAATTCTCATATACTCTCGGAGCGAGGACGAGCATGGAGCTCATTTGAGGGTGGTATTACAGACTCTTAAAGATCACCAATTATATGTTAAGTTCAGCAAGTGCGAGTTTTGGCTAGACTCAGTAGCATTTTTGGGTCATGTGGTGTCAAGTGAGGGTGTACAGGTGGACTCTCAGAAGATAAAAGCTGTGAAGAATTGGCCTAGACCAGTGAGTCCTTTGGATTTAAGGAGTTTCTTGGGCTTAGCTTGTTATTTCCAGAGATTTGTTGAGGGGTTTTCATCCATTGCGGCACTGTTCACTAAGTTGAACCAGAAGAAAGTGAAGTTTCAATGGTCGGAGGCTTGTGAGAAGAGCTTCCAAGAGTTGAAGACTCGGCTCACCTTAGCACTAGTGTTGACCTTCCAGAGGGTACCGATGGGTTGGTGGTATATTATGATGCCTCAAGGATCAATCTCGGTTGTGTATTAATGCAGCACGGTAGGGTTATAGCCTATGCATCCAGATCGTTGAAAGTCCATGAGATGAATTATCCAACTTATGACCTTGAGTTGGCAGCGGTAGTATTTTCCTTGAAGATTTGCAGACGCTATCTGTATATGGTCCATGTGGATGTGTTTACGGAAAACAAAATCCTATATTACGTGTTTACCCAGAAGGATCTAAATCTACGTCAAAGAAGGTGGTTGGAGCTTCTTAAGGATTATGATATGAGTGTTCTCTACCATCCGGGCAAGGCTAATGTGGTGGCAGACGCTCTTAGAAGGCTTTCTATGGATAGTGCGACCCATGTAGATGAGGAGAGGAAAAAGTTAGTGAAGGATGTGTATCGTCTTTAAGGACTAGGAATTCGTCTTGTTGACTCAACGAATGGTGGTGTCATTGTTCAAAATGGATCAGAATCTTCCTTGGTGACCGAGGTCAAAACAAGGCAAGAAGAGGATCTTATTTTAGTAAATTTGAAGGAATCTGTTCAGAATCAGAAGGTGGAGGTCTTCTCCAAAGGAGGAGATGGTGTTCTACAATATTAGGGTCTTTTGTGTGTACCGGAAGTTGATGACTTGAGGGAGCGGATGTTGCATGAGGCCCATGGTTCCAAATATTATATACATCCAGGTTCCATGAAAATGTATCATGACTTACGGGAAGTTTATTGGTGGAATGGCATGAAGAAGGACATAGCAAATTTGTGGCTAAGTGTCCAAATTGTCAACAGGTGAAGGTTGAGCATCAAAGACACGGAGGTGTGCTTCAAGACATTAGAATTCCTACTTGGAAGTGGGAGGAAATCAATATGGACTTCATTACAGGGTTTCCTCGTACAAGCCGATAGTATGACTCTATTTTGGTTGTTGTAGATAGGTTGACTAAAGCAGCTCATTTCCTACTTGTCAAAACTACCAACTCAATGGAGGATTATGCTAAGTTGTGCATTCGGGAGTTAGTTTGGTGTCATGGATTGCCCTTGTCCATCATATCAAATAGAGGTACTCAACCCCCCAATTTTGGAAATTGTTTCAGAAGGGACATGGTACTCAGGTCAAGCTTAGCACAACATTTCATCCGCAATCAGATGGTCAGGCCGAGTGGACCATTCAGACTCTTTTGGACATGTTCAGAGCGTGTGTGATTAATTTCAAAGGTAGTTGGGACGATCATTTACCTCTCATTGAATTTGCATATAAGAACAGCTACCATTCCAACATACAGATGACTTCATTTGAGGCTCTTTATGGGCGGAGATGTAGATCTCCTATTGGTTGGTTCAAAGTCGATTAAGCTGCGTTGATAGGATCAGATTCAGTCCATGAGGTTATGGAGAAGGTTCATCTTATAAGGGAAAGGTTGAAGATACCCCAGAGTCATCAAAAGTCCTATGCAGATGTGAGGAGGAGAGAACTTGAGTTCGAAGCTGATGATTGGGTGTTTTTGAGGGTATCTCCCATGAAGTGAGTGATGTGATTCGGAAAGAAAGGGAAACTCAATCCCCGTTATGTTAGTCCATACCGAATTATGAGATGGGTTGGAAAGGTTGCATATGAGTTGGAGTTTCCCTCATAATTTTCTTCAGTACATCTAGTGTTTCATGTGTCACTTTTGAAGAAGTGCATGGGTGATCCGGCATTGATTATTCCGGTGGAGAGCATAGATCTGATGGATAGCCTCAGTTATGAGGAGGTTCCGGTGGAAATACTTTATTGACAAGTTCAGAAGCTAAAAAATAAGTAGATAGCCTAAGTAAAGGTTTTGTGGTGAAATTAGCATGTTGAGGGAGCTATATGAGAAGTCGAAGCAGATATGATGGCTAAATTCCCACATCTATTCCCTCCCGGTTCAGTTCCATCTTGAGCTACCAGTTTCCTCCCTAGTACTTTATTCAGTTTCATGTTCAGTTTATGTTTTCCATTTTCTTTCATTTCTATGAATATATGTGTGATTTATGAATTCAGTTCAGTCATGTATTCTAGTCCTGGAGTCATTCACTCCATTAGTTTTCAGCTTTAGATGTTTAGTATTTGAGATGAAAATTTTTTTCCCCAGCTTTCAGTATATTCATTCACATTCGAGGATGAAGGTTCCCAAGGGGGAGATATTGTAATACCTCGAAAGTGCCTAAGACTAGAATCAGGAATTTGAAATGAGAAGCAGCTGAAAATTTGAAATTTTGCCTCAAGATGACTGATGGTACGAGTTGTAGGAAGGACCCACGACCCGTAGGAACCACCCGTGGTTAGCAATTATGTGGGAAGGAGTTGTAACAATGGGCCTTGTAATGACCCGTTGGTTGAAAGTACGACTCGTAGGTAGGAGTCATGGGTTGGTTCTGGAATAGTCAGGGATGGATAGTACGAGTCATGCTACGACTCGTTGTCAGGAACAACGAGTTGATGTAAGTGCCCGTGGGAAGAGCAGGAAAATTCCCCCAGTTGAAGTAACTGATGGAACCAGTGACTTGTTGTATGAAGGTAGAAGTCGTGGTGTGACTCGTGGGAAGTCTGGATGCAGTTTCATCAGAGGAAGTAACGAGAGGATTCAACGGATCGTTGATTGATTTAACGACTCATCCTTTTAAGTCATGGTATTAGGACCTGAGAACTGAAGAATGAGGGAATGGAAGTAACGGATAGATACCACGAGTCGTGGTATCAAGGTACGACTCATGGTATCACTCGTTGTCACTGGCAGTGAAGAAATTTCAGACTTTTCATTCAGGGTATTTTCACAATTCCTAAGCCTTAGGGTCTAAACTACATCATATTAAGCTCAGTTAGCAGGGTTTAAAGGGTGTTAAATCTATTCTAAGCCTTACCATTCCATGCATGCAAATTAGAGCTCTTCATTGGAGATCAAGTTTGAAGAATATTCCCCAATTTCTTTTCAATTTCCTTTGGGCTTTCAAAAGGAAGTGTATATTAGATTTACCTAGGTATGTGAGTCTATGAATGAGAGTTCCTTTCACTCTCATTCTCTAAATCCCACTCAACTCCATGGATTTCAATTCTAGATTCAAGTTTCATGATCTATAGGGTTTATTTCACTTCTTGTGAAATTCTCTATGATCTATCTATGGGTCAATTTCCTTCATGTATCAAATCATGTTTTATGATTTATGGACATATTTTATAACTATTTTTATTATTAATTTATTTTTTTAAATTTTAAATTAAATTATGCCGAATTATGTATGCTTCATGAAAAATAAAGTTATGATTCCATTATGATATTGATATTCTTAAGCCCTAAATTATGATTTATGATATGATTTCTCTCAAGTACTCATCATGGATTTATGAACATCAAGTATATAAATGTTTTACGAGTATGCATGGATTTCATGATTTATGAATTTATGACTCTTGGCCAACTCATGGGCCCTTATTCATGGATAATCATGTATTTCAAGTGGGATCCATCATGTGTTATTTATTTGTCCATGAACTTCATGAATGATTTTACGATTTATAATATGAGCCCTCATATGGATGTTTTTAGGAGAAGTGTCTAGCACCGAGTAAACTCGACGCTCGGGTAAACCCCATGGTCTCAGAATTACGTGCCACCGTAGGTATACATATATATATATANATATCACCATGTACGCACGTCCCCCTGCCCGGCAAGCCAGGGATGGTCCTGACCACTTGGGGGAAATAATGGGACATCATGTAAGGCTCTATCATGATGGTGTCTTTTAAGACGAGTCCTCCTATTGTTCCTCTTCATTTATGCATGTTTATGTTTATGTTACTTTGGCTCAAGTTATGTTTTATAAAGTTTTCTCTTACGATAATGATTATGATTGGTGTCATATCCCAACTTGGGAGGCATGACTGGCACCTAATGCCACCCTGGGACCTGGGCTGCCTGGCTGAGCATATGCATTCTGGTGCCTACCAACCACTAAAAATCAAGAAAACAAACTGCTATATCTTGGCTATAAACACAGCCTCGGGCCGACAAGGACACACAACAACCTATAAAAGAGAATAGCTAACCAAACAAACACAAAAATAATGGAATTCTATGTGGGCTGAAAAGACCACCATGCTGTCTAGTAATAATTGAAGGAAAGCAGGCAGTCATATTCATACTATAGCTGACAAGGCTACTACCTAAATGCTACACTAGGCCCCACACGACCAACATGCAAACTATAACATACATAGGCCCCACGTGGCGAACAATAACCAACTAATTGAAAATTCTAGTCTGCAAGCCTCTAAGAGTGAAATATTGCTCAGAACAGGGCCTCGGCCTACCTAAAAACTATCTAACAAAAGACAAGAAAACCTCTACTATCTGGAAACTCTAAAGAAAAGGAGCTGACCGCTCTGCTGACTCTGAATAGCTACTAAGGAGGTCCTAAAACCTGTCTGTATGAACCTGCAGAAAAGTATGCAGTGCCCCATGAGTGGGCATTAGTACAATATGTACTAAGTATGTAAGGCAATAATAATAACAACTGAATAGAAGTTGATAAAGAACTGAAAGTAATTAGAAAAGAGGGAAGAAGTTAACCTGTATGCTATCACAACCATAGCCTGCATCTAGTAAACAATTATACAAACTGGAACTTATGCTGAAAGATTACACGTTTATAAACTATATCTAGCAAACAAGGATTCAAAAAAGAACCTAACCTGGCCCCCATAAGCCTGAAAGGTGCAATCAACAAAAAGAAAACCTACCTGGGCCCCCATAAGCCCTGGCAAGTGCAAGCAAACTATTACTCCTATTTGTTTCACTATAGCCCCATAGGCAAGCTATAACTGCAGCATACTCGATCTCTAAAACTGTATTCCAGCCTTTTGGGCTTCTACAACTGTGTCTGAGCCATCTGGGCTCCTGTAACTGTATATGAGCTATTTGAACTCCTGTAACTGTAAATAAGCTACCTAGGCTCCTGTATCTATGTATAAGCCGTCTGGGCTCCTATATTGCATATGAGCCATCTGGGCTCCTATGACTGTATATGAGACATCTGGTCTCCTGTAACTATATTTGAGCTGTCTGGGCTCCTGTAGCTGTATATGAACCACCGGGGCTCTTGTGACTGTGTGTGAGCCATTTGGGCTCCTGTAACTATATATATGAGTCATCTGGGCTTCTGTAGCATCCTAAATAGCAGCTAACAGGCGTATCCTATGTGTCCACAACTAGTCAAATAGTCATGGAAGTAATTATAAAATCAGTTAGCTCAAAAAGGAAAGGGCGCGGTCCGAGGTGACCTAGCAACACTCTAAAGGTCATACTAGTGAACTAGTTGTTCATCAATGGACAACAAGGTCGTAGGCGATCAACTATATCGTTCCCTCGCCTAGAATGACTACAGGGCTGCTAATAACTGGATACGATACTAGGCAATCAGGCACAATAGTCCTATAGGTAGCCACAATAATGATTAACCCGGAGAGTGAACCATAATACTAAGGTTCTAGTTCATAGGCATCAATTTGGTTTGTCTTTACAACATATAGCTCCTGTGAGCAATCTGTAGCCCTGTAGGTAGGTATACTTAGACTTAGACCTTCTAGGAAACACGTACGTGGGCATTTGTATGAATAGCAGGAGGCGTTACCCCTACGTATAACGGCTACCAATATACTTACTTAGGATATCGCATAGTCCATCAGACTTTTGGAAAATAGGATGGTTCCCTGAGCGGCTGATACGACCAACTGTAAGTCGAAAGAAGCTATACGATCGCTGGCAGTTGGTAGTTCACCTAGAAACCTACCACCTGGTTCATTAGGCAACCCTGGTGCCATTGACTTGAAGGTAAGGCCATTCTATCATGACCCTAGTCCCCTAGGTGTCAAATAGGAAGTTATATTACCAAACTACGCCCTATGCCGCCTAACTTAAACAAGTACGCGAATAGATAACCACAGGCCTCTTTGGCCTCAGTATTGCAGGAAAACATTACTAGTCACTTTGGACGATGAATAACTGAACAGGGAATCTCTTTGTCGCTTCTAGCGATAGTCAAAACTGAATATAATCTTTCTCGAAAAGGGATACTATGTTACAAACCTCAATTCACCTTGTAGCAGTCAACCATAACATGTATAATCATAAGCTACTAGAATAGTACAAGTCGTATTAACTATACGAGGAGAATAACTTGCTGAAAGAGGTTAGCCTTAACATACTTCAATTGCCGAATTCAGCTCAATTAATCCAGCTGTGATCAAGAACTCGTAATCCCTCCGTATTCTAGCTTTTACGCCAAGGGTAAAAGGCTATTATAATCCAAGAGTTAGTCCAGTAATTCATAGCCCACAAACATAATGATAATACATCAAAACGAGTTCAACTCAACAGAATCTTAGGAATTCTTGTAGATTAGAAAGATAGAAATACTTACTTATCACTTGTAGACGTTTAGGACTTGATTAGAAGTTATTTCTAAAAATTATACCCAGTGGGACTCCACCGAACCAGGCCAAATTCAAATATTCAACTACGTAGATATGTTTTTCGTAGGCATAGGAATCATTACCCAAGAAAAATTGGCGATTAAACGTGTTTTAGTGGTGTAACTTGACTTCACTTTGTTGAAATTTATGTGATGAAGTCACCTAGGCTGAGGGTCCTCTTTTGAAATCTTTAAAATGAACTACATCTCGCACTTTAAAACATATATAGTGGGAGGCAGCGGCAGGGGTCCGCGACGCGCCCCTCATAGCGTCGGGATAGAGGCGCCAAGCACCACCTAGTGCGCTAGGGTGGGGTGCGCGATGCGGCGCCCATAGCACCCTGCCTCTGCCCCCGACTTCTCACTCGCTCGATAATGCGCTCCCGTGCTCCACCTTTGAGTCTTCTCCCGTATGTGCCATGATCTTTGAACTCTCAACATGCACACTCACATGTCGGCTAGATGAATAAAACTTACAAGGTGTAACAATTGGTTTACGAATGCTTTGAAATATTTGATCCCTTATGTTTACATCATGATACTTACTTTATGATCATGCTGACCTACTCTTATGAACTTTTATTTATTTTAACTGTCCGTTTTATTTACCTTGCATACTTAGTACATTCCAAGTAGTGACTACATACTCTATGTTGTATCGTTTCATGATACAGGCTCAGACATTCAGGTTCAACCCCTCCATGAGCCTGATCCTCATATTTTGCATCCCTCATCTAGAGTTGGTGAGTCTTCATCCTTCGAGGACCCTTTTTCAGTTTATGTTCTGTGTTTCCAGTTTCAGATCTTAGTGAGTTAGATAGGGTCTTGTCCCATCAACTCGTCAGTATATAGAGTCTTATCAAACATAGTATGCATTTAGCTTCAGAATTGTATTATATATTCAGATTTTCAAATGTTATTATGTTTTCAGACTTCCGCTATAATGTATGATTAGACTTCTGCATCATTATGTTGAGTTTTGGATTTTATGCTCGTGCCATGGATCGACTTGGAGCCTCTCGAGATTTCTTGTCCCGTGTCTCGATCTGGGTCTATGTTCGAGTCGTGACAGGAAGGTGTTTGATGCCTCTACTGCTGCTGCTGCGGGCGATTACCACTGACTGACCTCTCCTGGAAATACTCAAACTGACCTATTCTAGCCCATTTACTCTCCCTCAATATCTCCTTCAACTTCTCTGCCTCTATCTATTGTGCATGAATAATGAGACTGGAGAGGTCTATATCCTTAATAAGCATGGTGGTCCTGCACTCCTTCACCACCAGGTCTGAGACTCCATTAACGAATTTGAGCAGGCCAGCCCCAGGCTCAGCAACAATTTCTAGAGCACATCTCATCAGCTGAGTGAACTTCAGTGCATATTCTTGTACTGCCATGTTATTCTTCCTCAAGTTTATAAATTCAGCAGCCTTAGCATCCCTCTACTCCTGAGGAAAGAACCTATCCGAGAATGTCGTAACGAATTCATCCCATTCTTCTGGACCTGCTCTATTCTGCCTTCCCTCCTTCCATTGCTTGAACCAAATCTGAGCCACCCCTTTCAACTGGTAGGCAGCTAGATCAACACTCTCTATAGAGGTAACACCCATGATTTGGGTGATCTTTTACACCTTGTCAATGAATTGTTGCTGGTTTTTCTCAACCTTAGACCCGTGAAATGCTAGGGGATTCATTCGAGTAAATTCCCGGACCCTAGCAGCAGTTGCGGACACATTTGTGTTCACTAACACTACGACCTACTAGTTAACCTAGTTGGTCACTTCCTGAGCCAACATTTGAATAGCAACTCAAAATTTTGCGCGGACACCTGGTCGTTCTAAGGGCTGCAGGAGTTGATGGGGCTGGCCGATTAGCATTGCTGGTCCTCCTTCCGTTTCCTCTACTTGGAGAGATTAATACTGAAAAGGGTAAAGATCGAGTTAGGAGGATAATTTTCTAGAGATTAACTCTACGCACGATAAGAATCAATAAGAAAGGGAATTTTTCCTAAAAACGCCTCGTAGCCTCTCTCTCATAAGTGTGGCGCGCTTCACACCCACGAAAAGGACTCTACTTGACGCGACTTTCAGACATCCTAGGACAATTAATCCTGAGCCTCTGATACCAAGTTTTTCACGACCCGAGTTCACACCCTGGACGCAGCATGGTACTTAGAGTCAAAAGTGACCCCAATCAAATCCTGGTAGAGCATATTCTACTAAAACCTGATATGCTTAGAATAATCATAAAAGAGTGAAAGCTGATAAAAGAAATAATTGCTACTGAATAAATGAAAAGATCTAAAAATAATTTGAAAATCTAGTTGAATTTATAATTATTGTCGGAAAGCCTTCTAAAATGAACTGATGAGTTGCTGGGACAAGACCCTAGCTAACTCAAATGTTTGAAACTAAATAAGGAAAAACATTACTAAAAATGAAACTCCATCCCTCGACACATGATGGTTCACCAATGAAGCTGCTGGAAATCGCTGAGTGACTAGTTGAGGTACTGAGGCTGGGTACCTGAGCCTATATCATAAAATAATATAGAATAATAAGTATGCGTTAGTACTTTGAATGTACAGAGTATGCAAAAAGGAACTAAAACATACATAAACTTGGTAATAGAAAGCTACACTGTAATACTATAAGAAAAGACTAAAAACTAAAGAGCTGAACTGAACTACAAGTCATAATTGAATTGGACTGAACTGTACTGTGTTGTGGTATGTGAGAAACTATAACCGACATGTAACCACGTGAGCAAAACATGGAGTCCGATGTATACCTCCCATCAGAAAAGGCCCACTATACCTTGCCAGGGTATAGTAGTTGAACTGGGTGATAATTTTCTGAAGCCCATTCGGGCCAATAGCCTACGGTGCCGATGTAGTTCTAGGAAACTGGGTACGTTGAATCCCGGCCTTCTCGGTGCTAAGAACTACTCCCACTGAAAATCCTAACTGTGTCTAACTGTGTTGATAGCTCGAAAGTGATGTCCTAAGACATAAGTCAGAACTACTTATTTGGAAGTGTTCTGAGAGTATAAGGACATAAAAGAAACTATATTCTAAGACCCGTTAGAGCTGCTTTATCTGAAAGCGTCGTAACAGTCTAAAGAACAACTAACAAGCTGATGAACTGATTCTACTAAATTTACTGAGTTTCTGAAAAGACTGTTAATAGTAGAATTGATCATCTGACATTTCTGTAGAACATTGACTATATTGCACTAAAATGCTGAGACTGAATATACTAAAACATTAACCTTCCGTTCATGAATCTATACGAACATTCATAATTCGACTAGAAGGTCATAACAATATACTTTTTGTATCTGAGTTCTAAATCATGTAAGTTTCAGATAAAATCATGCTAATCAGGGATAAAATACATATTGTATGAATGATGCCAAGACAAGACTTCCAACTGATAATAATCCTTGAAAAACGTAAAGAATTATTGCAACAAAAGAATTTATAAGCTGACTGAAGAAACCCTTATTTCAATCTTCTATAGGGCTGGAAGTAATAATATTTCTGTAAGGAATTTTGGACACAAGGGTGCAAGAAATTCCCTTGTTGGAATCCCACATACCTGAAGAAGAACCTTGAAAAAATCCTTGAGAATCTAAGAGGAAGATTAAATGCCCTAGCTTTTGCTTAAAATAGCTTTACATACTGTTTCTGTGAGTTTGGAAGAGAATGAGAGGAGAAAGCTGATCAACTACCTAAATTCCCTTCAAACCGCACCCCAAATGACATAGTTTAGGAATTAAAATAATGGAAAATTACAAAAAAGCCCCTGGAAGAAAGTCTAAAAAACTTCCCGTCGGGACCCAACAAGTCATACAATGGGTCATTGGTCGTGACCACAACCCATTGGGACTAGTCGTTGGTCTTGGGCTTGAAAATCCTAGTTACCAAAATTGAACAACGGACGGACAGGATAACTCATTGAATATAAAAACGGGTCATCGTATGCAGTTGTAGTCACTGGAGGACTTTGAACAACTTTTGAACCTTCCCCAACGGACGATACAATGACTCGTTGGATTACACAACGGGTCATTGTCACTGCTCATCGTCACTATTGGAGATTCTGAATGATCCCTAAACTGAACCAACAGATGGGAACAATTACGTGTTGGATGGGACAACAGGTCATTGTTGCCACTCGTTGTCACTGTAGGTGTTTTTATTAGACTCTAGATATCCCCACGAATGGGCGGGATGACCCATTACCAGAAATAATGGGTCGCTGGCACCAACCATTGCTATTGAAGGGATTTTTAGCTCTCCTCCAACGGCACCTTACGAAGAGTCATTGTATCCAACGATGGATCGTTGTCTAACTTATTGTTTGGAGGACTGTTTTGAACAGTTTCTAGACTATTACCAACGAATCAAGACAATGGCCCATTACTAGAACCAATGGGTCATTGTGTTGCTCGTTAAATTTGGGGAAAAATCTATAGGGGGTTTACAACGACTCTTTGGTTCAGTCGTTCTGAGGCAACAATTTTCTAGTTCCCTTCTGGTTTTTCATTCCAAGTCTGGGTTTAGTCTAAGAAACTTTTGGGGTGTTACAACCTACACCAAAAAGGTATAGAAAGGTAGTATCAATACACCACATGTACCGGTGGGCATCATCGGCGCCGACTAAGATTAGCTCACATAATTGTATATAAATTAACATACAATCGACAATAATAAATTTAACAACTACTCCGCTTATGCAATAATTCATTAAGTTTATTAGCTACATTATCGTATCTTATGACATATCAGCGTTCAGGCAAATTCCCTACAACTCTAGCCATCAATTAATCTTTCAATCGATCTCTCTCTTATTCTGCTGCAGCGAGTACCTAGACTGCTATAGTGGTCTTGTGAAAGCGGTGATTTACCCATTGCGCAATACCCAAGGCAGTCAGTAGCCCGATTTCCCTGATCCAGTTCTTTTTTATTCGGCCATATAACTTTATAACACGTCTACTTTATTTACCATTTCACTATCATTGACCAAATCCCTTTCTATCATTTATTGACTTATTCAATTACTTACAGGATTTCCTGACCCTCCTTAATTTAGTACATGATTAATATAGTTAGGCCCGCGATTTCCCGGTAATTCACTACCATTTGTTAAACCCGTCATGCTGCCTTCTATAACCCATAAAAACTACTTAAATCATACATTCAATCACAAATACAAAATTAATAGCTCAAGAACACACAAGGAAAGCATCAAACCATACTGATGGAGTCAAATCCTTTATGATCAAATACATGTACATACCTATTTCTTCATGTAACAATTATGTTATATAGTGTAATACCTGTGTCGTATCATCATCTATTGCACCCCAACCGTGTCTCTCACATCATACCCAAATCATTTCGAGATATCTTCTATCATAATTTTTGTAATACCCTAGAAGTATCTAGGAGTAGACCCGGGAAGCTAAAATGCAAAACTGCAAAAATTTGTGGAAAATGTTGCAGGACGAAAGGAACAACTACTCGTGGTATGTAACCATGAGCCGTTGTAGGCAGGTGTGGCAAGAAGTCAGGACAGATGGCAGTGGTAACAATGAGTGTTACTACGACCCATTGTGAGAAAGGAAGGCTCATTGTCTGGAGTCGTGGTAAGGTAGTGGACCTTTACAGTGGAGACGACGGATGGAAACCACGACTCGTTGTAAGTTACAATGAGTCGGGGTGAGGCTCGTTGTGAAGGAGTCTAGATTTTAGAAGAGGGAAATGATGACTGGTTCAACAACCCATTGGACCCTAGAACAACTCATCCTGTATGTCCATGGTTTGAATCCGAGAGATTGCTGGGGAAGTGCTATGCATGGGAATATACCACGAGTCGTGGTATCCTCCAACGACACATTGGTTCATCCGTTGTTTGGTCCAGTGACCAATTTTCAGCGAATTCAGTAAGGGCTTTTTTGTAAGGTTCATTTAAGGCTTGTTTTGAGGGGTTTTGAGAGGGGAAAAGCCTATTCTAAGTTATTCTTCCCATGCATGCAGGTTTGAAGGATTGAAGAGGTGATTCAAGGAAAAATCTCAAGGTTTCCATTGGAATCTCAGCTTGGGCAATTAGAGGGTGTTAGAATTCACAATTTCTAGGTATGTAAGGCTATGAGCGGGTGCCTCATTCCAAACCCATGCCTAATTTCTATCAAAACAGGATTAATTGCCTATGATCAAGTATGGGGTTTCTACCCAATTGCATAATTCTTCAATCTCTATACATGGGTATGATTAGATTATATTTATATTAATTAATTGTGAAGCTTGGGCAGATTTTAAATTTTTTCAATCCAAATTGTGATTTCCAAATTATGAAATTTGAATGCCCATGGATGAGAAGTTCATAAAAGAAGAGAATGATGTTGAATGTATGATGATGATGAGATTTGATGATGAAAAGTATATTTCTAAACCTACCCATGATTATGTTGTTGATTTCAAAACGAATTGAGTAGATCTAACTTTGATAAAGCTTTGGGCAATGCCCACATGTTGATTTAAAATAATGATTTTTCACGAAATAAGCTTACCACATGATTTGGAGCAATGTCTCCCAAATTTCATAAATTCTAGCTTGTGGTATGTTCGAAATAAGCTTCTCATATGCTTGAATCCATCATTGAGATGTATGTCATTGTTGAGCTTTGTCAGAGGACAATATTGAGCTTTATTTTCATATGATATCGAGTGTATGCATGATTTCATTAATGAGCTTTGTCAATAGACAATGTTGAGCTTCATTTCATACGATGTTGAGTTTTGCATGATTTCATATTGAGCTTCATCAATAGACAATGTTGAGCTTGGTTATATATAATGTAGAGCATAACATGTTTTTGTGAGAAGAGTCTAGCACTGAGTGGGTTAAGGGTCAATCACCCTATGCCCCAGAACTATGCGCCAATGTAAGTTGATACTATTATATTATTGGAACCTCCCTTGTGAGCTATCCCCAACCCAGTTGGCCCTGTGAGCTTGATATCGATATCATGGTAGCGTCCTTAGCCCTGGCAAGGTTTTTGACGGCTCTGCCCACTTGAGTGACCACGTAAGGTCTATCATGGTATGTCGGTTAAGTGGCAAGTCTCCCACTGTCTATACTATTCAGATTTGCATATTCATTACTCATGGTGATTACTTTACGCTTACATGTTCTAAAAGTAAGGTTTGAGTCATTGTTCAACTTTTAAAATAAATGTCATGTTTCATCTTTGAGTCATTCGAGTCAGTCGTGATGTTATAAAGCTATGTATTGTTAGGTTATGAAAAGATCATGATTTTAGAAAGAATTCATGCAAGCCCTCCCCTCGGATTCTTAAAACTTATTTTATGCTAAGAAATGTTTTAAATGATTTCTTTTACTTAAGAGGTTCTTACTTACCTTGCATACTCGGTACATTCCACGTACTGACCACATACTTTCTATGCTGTATCGTTTCATGATACAGGACCCTGCTCGCAGCACTAGCCCCACTTTTAATCAACTTTACAAAGTCTTTATCATCTCGAGATTAGTGAGTCCTCATCTTTCGAGGACTAGACCCTCAGTTTCATTTTGTATTTCAGTTTGATGTTTTGTGGAGTTAGTTGGGGTCTTGTCCCATCAACTCATCTAGACTAGAGGCTTTCGGACTTATGTATGTATAGCTTTGGATGTTGTTCTGATGTGCCGTTTTATGAGACTTCTGATAAGTTTATATTTATTTCTTCTTCATGATTATGAAATGAGCTAGTTGAATGCTTATGGCATGGGTTGACTTGGGGTCTCTTGGGGTCCATTGTCCCGTGTCTATGATTTGGGTCCCCATTCGGGTCGTGACAAACTTGGTGTCAGAGCCATAGGTGTGATGTTTCCTAGGGAGTCTAAAAGCCATGTTAGGTAGAGTCGTTTTCATGGGTGTGAAGCATGCCACACCTATGACGAAGAGGCTACTAGACGTTTCAGGAAGTGTTCCCTTCTTTCATGGTCTATGTCGTGCGATGAAAAGCCTTTCTATCCTTCTAATTTGTGCTCTTCGTGATTGCAGAATAATGGAACCACAAAGGATGAATGGGTGGAGGAATGGAGGTGGTGAAGGCCGCGATGATGGAAATGGTTATGGGCATCAGCCAGCACCACCAGTTCAGGAGCCCCAGGCACCGGAGCCAGCCGCTCATGCTGTGTTTCGAGCTTCCATTCATATGCTTGCGAAGGCCTTGACCTCTCAAGTCAATCAGCAGGACGTTGCGCATGTTTTGGAAAAATGGAAATGCAGTGGCGGCCAGAGTCTGGGACTTCTTGGGGTCCAAGGTAGATGAGGACCCACATGAGTTTGTTGATGAGATCATCAAGATCACCCAGGTTATGGGGGTGAGTAGTGATGCGTGCGCAGAGCTGGCCTTCTACCAGTTGAAGGGGGTTGCGCATATTTGGTTCCTCCAATGGAAGGATAGCAGGGTCACAGGAGCAGGTCCAATCAGCAGGTAGGAATTTCAGGTTGCATTCCTAGATCGGTTCTTCCCTTGAGAGATGAGGGAGTTGAAAGCAGCTGAGTTCATGAACTTAAAGCAAGGAAGGATGAACATTCAGGATTACGCCCTTGAGTTCACCCGCCTGTCTAAGTACGCCCTGGAGTTAGTGGCCGACCAGCGGGCGCGGGTGAGCAGGTTTGTGCATTGTATAACAGGTTACTTAGACAAGGACTGTAGGACAACTATGCTGCACCAGGACATAGACTTCCCTTGCATAGTGTTATATGCCCAACAAATGGAGACGACACATTCGAGGGAGAGGGAGGCCAAGAGGGTCAGGAATGAGGACCACAGGATCTCTGAACAGAGGTCCGGTGGTGGGCATCGACAACAGACCCACAAGAGATCATCAGCCCCAGCATCTTCAGCGTTGAGTGTGCCATCTAGGCCCAGACATGATTAGAAAGGGCAAGCGTCAGTCTCAAGGGGTCATAACAGTAGGCCTGCATATTCCAACATTACATCTTGTCACAAGTGCATGCAAGGACACATAGGCCAGTGCTTGGTAGGGTCAGGAGCTTGTTTTGGATGTGGGAAGCCTGGACATATGCTCAGAGATTGTCCCACTACGATAAAGGATCATGTTGGGGGCCAAGGCCCATCTTCTAGTTCAGCAGCCCCTCTCCCATGCTCAGCACACTAGGGGGCATCTACTAGCACAGTTGGTGGTCAGCGCCAGAACATATTCTATGCCTTAGCCACTCGTCAGGAGTAGGAGGCCTCACCAGATGTAGTCACCGGTATGTTGAGAGTTTTTCATGTTGATGTGTATGCATTGCTAGATCCAGGGGCTACCCTATCCTCTGTGACACCATATGTAGCCAGTAGCTTTGGAGTCAGTCCCGATGTCTTGTCAGAGCCCTTCTATATTTCCACTCCAGTAGGTGACTCAGTTATAGCTAGATGGGTGTATAGAGGTTGCCCAGTCTTAGTCTTGTATAAGGTCACCGTAGCAGACTTGATAGAGTTATCCATGACCAATTTCGATGAGATTCTCAGCATAGATTGGCTATTTGCATGCTATTCTTCTATTAATTGTAGAACCCGGTCAGTAGGCTCAGATTTCTAAGTGAGCCAGTACTAGAGTGGAAGGGCAATTCAGTTGTGCCTGCATGTCGATTTATTTTCTACATTAAGGCCAGGAAGATGATTTCTAAGGGTTGCAAGTACCATCTAGTTAGGGTTAAGGGCATGGAGTATGGGACCCCGACTATCCATTCTGCACCAGTAGTACGTGAGTATCTAGAGGTCTTTCCTGATGATTTTCCAAATGTCCCTCCCGAGTGGGAGATTGATTTCAGTATAGATCTTCTTCCTGACACGCAGCCTATATCTATTCTGCCTAACAGAATGGCTCCAGCCGAGCTAAAAGAGTTGAAGGATCAGTTGAAGGACCTGTTATATAAGGGCTTTATAAGGCCGAGTAAGTCTCCATGGGGTGCACTAGTGTTATTTGTCCGGAAGAAGGATGGTTCACTTCGGATGTGCATTGACTATTGACAGTTGAACAAGGTCACCGTCAAGAACATGTATCGTTTACCCAGGATCAATGATTTGTTTGATCAGCTTCAGGATGCCAAGTGTTTCTCCAACATTGATCTCAGATCCGGGTATCACCAGCTCAGGGTTCGGGAGAGTGACATCCCGAAAACTACTTTTAGGACTCGGTATGGTCACTACGAATTTTTTGTTATGTGTTTTGGACTAACCAATGCCCCTGCAGCTTTTATGGATCTAATGAACAGGGTGTTCAAGGAATATTTGGAAATGTTCGTGATTGTGTTCATTGATGACATCCTTATATACTCTCAGAGCGAGAAGGAGCATGCTGCTCACTTGAGAATAGTGCCTCAAACCCTCAAGGATCATCAGTTGTATGAAAAGTTCAACAAATGTGAGTTTTGGTTGGACTCGGTGGAATTTCTTGGCCATATGGTATCAAGTGAGGGCATAAAGGTAGATTCTCAGAAGATAGAGGCGGTAAAGAATTGGCCCAGACCGGTGAACCCATCAGATATCAAGAGCTTTTTGGGTTTAGCGTGTTACTATCGGAGATTTGTGGAGGTTTTTTCATCTATTGCCACACCATTGACCAAGTTGACTTAGAAGAAGGTAAAGTTTCAATGGTTGGAGTCTTGTGAGAAAAGCTTCCAAGAATTGAAGACCCGACTAGCTTTAGCACTAGTGTCAACCCTACCTGAGGGTACCGATGGTTTTGTGGTGTATTATGATGCTTTGTGAGCCGAACTCGGGTGTGTGTTGATGCAGCATGGGAAAGTGATAGCTTATGCCTCGAGACAGTTGAATGTTCATGAAAAGAACTACCCGACCCATGAACTTGAGTTGGCCGCTGTGGTGTTTACATTGAAGATATGGCGGCATTACTTGTATGGGGTCCACGTGGATGTATTTATGGATCACAAGAGCTTGCAATATGTGTTGACGCATGTTCGCGCCCAGTGCACACGCAAGCGTACGCGGTCATACAAATAATACAGTGGCCCTTTATAAGAGTCGGATGTCGAACCAACAGGGACTGGACCAATTCTGCGAATATTCAAAGTTCAAGTGTTTAAATTAACTTCAGAAGTGTTGATTATAGAAATTTTCGAGAAAATTCTAATTAAGTTTAGGGGTGATCAAAAAATACTTGAGAAACAATATACAAAGCAACTAGAGTTAAGGCCTAATAATCATGCAATGCTACAATTCTCAGTGCTTCGAGTATGAAAATTTCAGTTGTTGTCCCATATAATTAAAATGCTATGTTCATGGTCTTTAGAGCCTCTAAATATGAAAAACTAGTCTCACACCTACATCGTTGAGCGGGGATGTGACGTCCTAATTCGTGAGCAATTTAACTACATGGATGTGGTTTACGGAGTTTGCACCCTTGATTATGGACTTTCGTACCTCTAATCATTTAACCGAACTGAGCTACACAACTAGTTCTACGAGTTGTGATGTTATAATTCCAAAGTGGTGTCTAACTCATCCCATTTTAGTAACCAAGAAAGGCAAATTAGGTATAATTTCTATCCTAATTGTGAATCCTACCATAAAGGTAACAACATGCTCCCTACATTCTCATGTTCTAGCCTAGGGTTACTCTTTCAAACTTTTACCCAAGCTTAATGCATTTTTTTCATGGTGATCAAGCATAAAAACAACAATAATAAATAATGGAAGACAAAACAAGTAAAAACTCAAACCAAGAAGAATTCATGCATTTACAATCATCTTACATAGCCTCAACCCTAAAGGAAGGGTTTTAGCTACTCATGTTCGTACAAATACTCAAAAACATGTTTAAAGTAGAGTATTTACAAGAATAATTAAAAGAGAATGAAAAATAAGGAACCCTAGGTAGAGTTCCTCCATTTTCCCTTCGCTCCTTTACGGTTTCCAAAAAATATTTCGTGATAAATGATTTTAGCAACTAAGGGTTGATTATAGCAACTAAGGATTGAATTTATAGTAAGTGGAATTTGGCACTTTTTGGCTGTGCATGGAATGGCTTCGTGGCATGGAGGTGGACACGCCAATTTGCCTCAGTGACACTGAGGTAACGCGAACAGCTACTGGAAATTGCATCCTTGGCAGGTTGTGCGATTTTCCTACGCGACAACCGGCGCGGTACGTCCCAAATCATCCGCGACTGCCAGTGTGACACGGCCTTTGACGCGTAGCATTGCCTTCTGTGGCACAGATGCTAGCGCGCAGGCACCCTGGAATTTTAGCTCTTCGTGCGCATGGCCTTGGCGTGGCACATGCATAGCATGGCACGCTGCCTGACGCAGCCAGCCTTTCCATGGCATGTACACTTTCCATCTTTTGCATTCCACTCCCAACTCCACTCCTTCACTTTACCCATCATTAGTTAGTCCCTCATATTCATTTTACACCTACAAAACAAGGACTAATCATGTTGCTTAGTGCATACCAAAATTTACACGAAATCACATAAAAATGGAAGTGTATAATTTGACAAACACGACAAAGTTAAGCTATATAGTAGCACTTGGGTACGTAATTGTGCCCAAGATCACTACCCCACACTTAAAGTCGTGTTCGTCCTCGAACAACTCTATTATATCTCATGCACATGAAGGCTCTCATATAGATAATTGAAGAAAAAAAATTCAAGCTATGGCTACAATGATTGTTTTTAGATAGTAAGTTAAAAATACAGCATGCAAGGTATAACCATTAAAATCAAATATAACTATGTTAAGACTTCCTACCTCAAGAATCGAATCTCAATCTTAACAAACTCATGAAATTCAATCGATCAAGAACTCCGACATAAATTTTATCCTTCATTAAACATGTGCCCTCACAACAAAAGAGTTACCCATTTTCACTCATATGTTTTCAAATTATAACATGCATGGGTATATGGATAAGAAATAAGCTCACTCTCATAAAGAATTCACATTCCACGTGTATTGACCCATAAGCTTTCCCTTAGTGTTTTACTCCACTAATTTTAAGAATGTCCGAAAGTAAGATCAAGTAGGACTTTTCGGGTTGTAATGTAAGCTAAGGGCGGGTAGATTCTATTATGGCTAATAATAGTGACTATCTTCCCTAAGCTCTTTTAATACACCACACTCTCCTTAAGAACTTCCATCCTCTTACTTCACCTTTATACTTTTCTACTCCCATTTTCCTCTTTTGTTTCCCCATTTCTTTATGCACACTTAGCTTATTAGTAAGGAGTACTTAAGCAACTTTTTCCTTTGATTTTCTTTTTCGCTATTTTCTTCTTTTACTCCTTACTAACTCTTATTCATTTTTAAACAAGTGCACCTCTAGTCTTCTCTTTCACTCCCACAACTACTATTTTCCCACTTCTTTCACTTCTCACTCCTTAATTTCTTTTGCAATTTCACATAAGCTCTTAGGAGTTTTGGATCAAATTCAAGGCTAATGAATAGAAAGGATTAAGTTCATTTTGTGGATAGAAAAGAATAGGCTAAAGGCTCAATGGGGATAAGTAAGGTCGGACGTTCAAGGTAGGCAAAATGAGGGATAAAAATTAGTATCTTTCAAAGAAATGCCTAAATCATCTCCTACAATATACATCCCTCATTTCGCTTTGTATACACACCAGGAAAGTTCTAGAAACTACACAATAGCATGGAATATTCAAAAACCTTACACTCACAGCACATGCTCAATTCAAGACAAATTAAGTAGACTCTTAACTCAACTAATCACAAGAATGGAAAATTCAGCTTTAAGCACATCAAGTCACATCCAAGAGCTTAAGTGTCTCAACCAAAGTTATCAACTGCTCACATGCTTCAAAATTTATAACACTTGCTTCTCACAATCATACATAGCACATAACACAAACATTAAGCCATCAATTAACTACAGGTTCCAAAATAAAAACCTATTGACTAATTTTCCCTCAAGATGGTCATTACCCATCCATAATTTGGAACAGTCCCTAACTATGACTAAAACAGCTATGTACAGACAAAGAAAAAATTTATTCATCGGTTCAAAGTGCCCTCCGTTAGAAAAGAACTGAAAAGAAAAACCAACAGGTGGGAGAATCATGCTCAACTCAACTTCTTCATCCAACAACACCTTACAAAGCACTAATTCCACCAAAAATCATTAAGAACAAAATTTTGAAATTTCCCTCTCCAAAAAAATAAAATATGCTATGTCCCCAAAGTATCAAATTAAAATATAAATAGGGTGAGAAATACTCCCTGAGGCCTCTAGGACTAGCTAGCAACATGTTTTTCTTCATTTTTGTACAAGTGGGTTGTCGATAGTATCAAATTAAAAATACAAATAGGGTGAGAAATACTCCATGAGGCCTCTAGGCCTAGCTAGCAGCATGTTTTTCTTCATTTTTGTACAAGTGGGTTGTCGACCCCACACTCATCTTCTTCCATGCTCTTTAGCTTCCTCTTCCAAGGGTACTCAGACTTTCCCTTAATTTGTGCTTTAATCATAACCAAAAATAACAACCAAGTGAAAACACAAAAAACAAAATAAGAAAGGAAAACAAAATTGTACCTGTGGTACCCTTGGATTGCCTCCAAGCAGCGCCTGATTTTATGTCGCGGCACGACACGGGCTATCCTTCTCAGGACATCCTCAAACTAGTGTTCCCTTTCGAGAACCATCTTCTTCTCTTTTTGTTTTTTGAGGGAATAGCCTCCACTCTGTCTCTCTCTTATTCCAACTTCTTTTCTAACTGAAGCCCTCCATCAGATTCGAGCTAAAAAGTAATCATCTCCTGTGGCCATAGACCTCTGGAATCTGCCACCCCACACTTAGCCTTTGACAACACACTGACCTTACAAAGGTCTCTATAGTGTTTGGGTAGGTTGATTTCTTGGTAGACTTGGAAGAGTTCTTCTTTATCATCAACCCTCATTTTTAGGGTCCCTGCTCTTACATTAATAATTGCTCCTCCAGTGGCCAAGAATGGTCATCCCAAGATCAGGGGTACCTTTTCATTAACTTAAAAATCAAGTATGATGAAATTAGCGGGTATAATGAACTTACCCACTTTGATGAGAAGGTCCTCGATTATTCCATCTGGTGCCACTTGAGACTTGTTGCCAGTTGAAGCATCATTTGTGTTGGCCTCGGCTGACCCAACCCTAAGGTGCTAAACAACGATAGGGGCATTCGATTCACTACTGCCCATAAATCACATAGAGCTCTTATCACCTCATCTTTACCAATTTGTATGGGGAGTGTAAAACTCCCTGGGTCTTTGAGCTTTTTTGGTATCTTGCTCATTACCCTGTGGCTGCACTCCTCAGTTAGTGCCACTGTCTGAACATCCACCAATCTGACTTTGTTGTCCACCACATCTTTCAAGTACTTAGCGTACTTGGTCATTTCCTGCAAAACATCAATCAAAGGCAAATTTACGTGAAGTTCTTTCAATATATCAAAGAACTTTTTAGAGCATTCCTCCTTTCTCTTTTTTAGTCTTTGTGGGAATGGTGGTGGTGGTCTCTGTGCTGGCTGCAATGATGATTGTGCATTTTTTTGTACAGTACTCTGATTATCTCCCTTGTTAGTGGATGGTCCCTGTCTAACCAGCTCCGGTTGCACCTCATTTCTCTTCTCTTTCGGTGGTGCATCTGTCAATTGCCTGCTACTCCTCAGACTGATGGCGTTGACCTATCGGGGGTTTGTATCTATGTCATTGGGTAACCCTCTCTGAGGTCTGGTGTGCGGAGCAGCTGCTATTTGACCCATCTGCTTCTCTAGATTACGGGTGGCCAACTGTTGATTTTTCAAATCTAATGCCATCCTCACCTGATTCTCTGCTAATTGGGTCTGTGTTGCCATAATATTTTACAACATCTCCTCAATGTTGTTTCTCAACTGGCCAACATTCTGCCTGTTCTACTGTTGATACTGCTGCTCCTGAGGTTGCTGGTAGCTTTGACTTTGATTTCCACCCCAAGAAAAATTTGAGTGGATCTGCCAATTCTTATTGTAATTGTTCCAAAATTTCTTATTGTTTCTCTGAATATTCCCAACAAAATTGACCAATTTAGGATTGGCCCCGCAAGATTCTACATTGTGCCCATTACTACCGCAGATTTCACACCAACTAGGAGCCTGTTGAACTACATTCACCTATCCCTGTTGTTGGTTCATACTCAGCTTATTGAACTGAGTCATCATCTAATGCTAAAATGATGCTAGCTGTGCCGCCAAGGCATTTACACCATCCACCTCTGTCATCCCTGTTGTTCTCCTTCCTGCCCCTCTTGATGACTCATTTAACCACTCTGAATTTCCCTAAGCAATCCTATTCAACAAAATGTATAGCTCATCATAGGTCTTCTCCAATGCTTGCCCACCCGATGTAGAGTCTAGTAAAATTTTGGTGTGTGGGTCTAGACTCTCCACAAAGGTATGGGCTAGCACTTCATTAAACTGTTGGTGATGGGGGCAGTCTCTCAATAATGACTTGAATCTCTCCCAAGCAAAATACAGGTTATACTCTGGCCTCTACTTGATGCTTAATATTTCACTCTTGAGTTTGGCAGTCTTGCCTGAAGGAAAGAATCTGATTAGGAACTTCTTTGCTAAGTCGTCCCAAGAAGTTATGGAATTAGGTGGCTCAGCTTTCAACCACCTCTTTATATCTCCCAACAATGAGAATGGGAAGAGTGTGAGTCGGACATAATCAGTTGACACTCTGGTAGGGATGAAGGTGTCACTGATCTCCAAGAAGTTCTGTAAGTGTTGTTGTGGGTCCTCATAATTCATCCCAGTGAACTGTCCACAAGAATGTAATAGCTGCACCATATTCTATTTCAATTCAAAGTTCCCTCCGAGCTCTAGTTTGCGGATACTAGAGGTCACATTTGTCGCTAGTGGGATTGCCCCTTCGCGAACTGGTTGGGCTGCCATTTGGTCAGGTAACAACTCTGCTTGACCTTCTGGTGGATGTTGTGGCACCTACTCTTGTAACCTTTTCAACTTTCGCTCTAAGGCTTCCCTCCAGAGAAAATGCAATTGTTGCTCAAATTCCAACAATGGTTCCACCAGCTCTCTATTCCTTTCCAGTTCTACAAGGACAACCTTTCACCTTCAATGTAGCAAACTAAGACCAAGTTTTTCAACACTTAAGGAAATAAAAAATAACACAAAAATTGAAAATTTCACAAAAATTTTCCTGTCCCCGGAAACGGCGCCAAAAACTTGTTCGCGCCCAGCGCACACGCAATCGTGCGCGGTCGTACAAGTAATACAGTTGCCCTTTTTAAGAGACGGATGTCGAACCCACTGGGACTAGACCAATTCAACAAATATTCAAAGTTCAAGTGTAAAGATTAACTTCACAAGTGTTTATTATAGAAATTTTTGAGAAAATTCTAATTAAGTCTAGGGGTGATCACAAAATACTTGAGAAACAACATACGAAGCAACTAGGGTTAAGGCGTAATAATCATGCAATGCTATAATTCTGAATGGTTCGAGTATGAAAACTTCAGTTGCTGTCTCACATAATTAAAATTCTATATTCATGATCTTTCGAGCCTCTAAACACGACAAACTAGTCTCACACCTCATTGTTGAGCGGGGATGTGAAGTCCTAATTCGTGAGCAATTTAACTACCTGGATGTGTTTTACGGAGTTTACACCCTTGATTATGGACTTTTGTACCTCTAATCATTTAATCTAACTTAGCTTCACAACTACTTCTACGAGTGGTGATGTGATAAATTCTAAAATGGTTTCTAGCTCATCTAATTTTAGTAACCAAGCAAGGCAAATTAGGTATAATTTCTATCCTAATTGTGAATCCTTTCATGGTTATCAAACATTAAAACAATAATAATAAATAATGGAAGATAAAACAACAACTAAAAACTCAAACCAAGAAGAATTCATGCATTTACAATCATCTTACGTAGCCTCAACCCTAGAGGAAGGGTTTTAGCTACTCAT